>PVKS010002859.1:77797-111992 GCA_004027875.1 Aplodontia rufa | reverse complement strand
TTTTTTTTTTAATTAGTTCCCTAAATCCTATTTGCTGTAAAGGTGGGGAGGGGGGCAAATGTAGGTTCCATTTACCACTATATTACTATATCAAAGAAGTTAAGCAATAAAGAGTCATCTAAGGGAAATTTCAAAAATTATTTCATATTTAATTTTAGAGTAAACATTTCAGAAGAAGATAATTCTTTTTTTAATTACCCGATTCTTTTTTTTTTCCCCTGTAAAATTGGGGATCAAACCCAGGGCCTCACACATGGCAGGCAAGCACGGTAAAACAGAGCTACATTCCCAGTTCATGGTAGGTCTTTAAGTTACTGTATTCCATAGAAATTCACAGCACTAAAATCAATGTCCATTTGTTCACTTTTAAAAGATCAAGTGTTAAGTGGTAATTCGAAAATTTAAATAGGTCTGTTAACTCCCTTAGCTTACATGTATAATATAGTAGAACAAACTTGGTCTGAGTCATGAATTGAATTTTTCATAATTTGACAGGCCCTTTAATAGACTTTTATTGAAGTAAACATACATCGAAGTGCATAAATCATACCTTATTCTTGTTTTGAAATTGGTCTCCAATAATATGCATACTGTTATAAAATAGGCCCATTTTGTTAGACATTTAACGTCACATAAATTTGAGAATCTAGACAGTAGGAAATGTTTGTAATAATTTCTTTCCATGTATTTAGGTGCTTTTTGCTGGTGATTGTTGAATAAATCATGTGGATTTAAAGTTATGTCTGGAGTTTTTCTTTTTATGTTTTTCAGGCTCCACAGTTTTTAATATCCTCAGAGGGGTCTTGGAGGTGGTAATTGGTGTGGCAATTGGATCTCTTCTTGGATTTTTTATTCAGTACTTTCCAAGCAGTGACCAGGTGAAAAAACTAATCTGTAGGAAAGTCATGCTCTAAAATGTCACTGGAAAAACACTTTAATGCTTCCCTTAAAGTTGGATAGGATGGATATTTCAGAAAGTGGTCTCCCTTTTTAAAATTGCTTACTGTTATGTCTGTGTTATTATAATATAGTCCTAGATTATATTTATATAAATGTATTATATTATGGACATTTATTTTAACATATAGTTTCAAATTTCACCAAAAAAGCCCATTAATTCCAAAATAATATGATATGCAAGTTTTTTGACGTTTCATAATACTCTATTAAATTAGGATATATTATGGCTATTTGACCCTCTCTTTTTAGTATCTAAATACCTTATATTCTAATACTTTCTTAGATAAGACTTTGAACATCTCATTACAATACAGTAAAATATTTCTGAGTAGATCAAACTTCTTGACAATACACAATGGTTTCCTAATGAGAAACAAAGGTTTTATTTTCCTTTACCCTCCCAAGTCTCTTAGGGTAGATAAACATATGAAAATGTTTTCTTTATATATATTGGTATTATTCTGAAATTTCAGAGTATTTTGAATAGAAGAAGGAACTTAACTATAAAAAACTTCAATTAAGAAAATTACTATTTCCATTATCAGAGTATATATTGATTCAAATTTTTACTGTACTTCAAAAACCTTCAAGTAAAAACATCTGTAAAAAAATTTTTGTGAAGGCAGAAAATTGTAGAATTTTTTTTGTGGTACTAGGAATTGAATCCAAGGCCTTATGCATACAAGGCAGATGCTTTACCACTAATCTACATTCCCAGTTCCTTATAGGATTATACTAATTGCACAATAAAACAAAAATAAAAATGATGCCTCACATTTTGTTTCTTACTTTGCATGAAATGTCATAGTAAATTAAGTCATCATCTAGTGTCTCTGTTCATTATGCAGCCACTAACTACATGTGACTGCAGCAGATATACATCATTCCACTGACGGAACAGGTAGAACATTTCCATCATTTTTGAGCATTCTTTAGGGAAGTACTGATCTCGTGCAATCCATACAATAATCCATAGAGTACTATTAATATAGGCCTTTTTTTTTTAGAGAAATGGACAGTGAGAGAGAAAGAGAGAGAGAGAGAAAGAGGAGAAACAATTTTTATTTAGTTTTTCATGTGACTTTCATTGCTCCGAGACATTGTTGTGTATGTGGTGCTGGGGTTTGAACTCACATACTCATGCATGCTGGGCAAGCACTTTAACTGTTGAGCCACTGCTCTAGCCCCTTAATATAAGCTTTTAACTGATAAGTAAATTGAAGCTTAGAAGGATAAGTGACTTGAACAAGGTCATATTGCTAGAAAATAATGAACCTGGGAAAGCGCAGGTAATCTACCCCCAGAGCCTGATGCCTCCAAGTCAATCACTTATGAAGACCTACTTTCTAAAGTGACCAAGGAATTTGAAAGGCAAAAAAGTGCACATTTCTTATACTTTGCAACAAGAGCAAACAGTTACACAGTCTATGGGCTCTTAAAGCATGTTGGCCTTCAAGAATTTTTAAAGAAATACCAAGGAACCTCCAACTGAAGAGAGAGACTGAACATAATAAAGATCTATCTTTAACCTTTACAAAAACCCTATTGTTGGGGCTAGAGTGGTGGCCCAGTGGTTACAGCACTTGCCCAGCATGCATGAGTACACGGGTTCAAACCCCAGCACCCATGTACACAATTAAGTGTCAGAGCAACGAAAGCCATGTGAAAAACTCAATAAAAATAGATTTTCTCTCTCTCTCACTCTCTCTCTCGCTCTCTCCTTCTCTCTTTTAAAAAAAAAACAAACCCTATTGTTATAAATGCTTTCAGAGATGAGGAAACAGAACTTGGAGAGGTTAAGCCTCTCTCCAAGTAAATGATGTAAAAAAGTGACTTTTAACTTGTTCTATCTGACCTCAAACTCTGTGTGCTTTTTTGTGTCACTCCATTTAACCCTGTGAAACCTTGTATTGATAACTTCAGAGGAAGAGAATTGGGGTTTCTAAAAGAGGATCCTACATTGGTAACTCTGCTCATGATGGAAGAGAAAATAAATGTTGTACACTGGAACAGATATTTTTATTTCCTGTACATTGTGAGTATGGAAGAATCAATCATTAAATATCAGTTATTTGGGGGCTAGAGCGATGGCTCAGCAATATCACGCTTGTCTGGCATACGTGAGGATCCGGGTTCAAACCCCAGCACCACATGCACAACTAAGTGTCAGAGCAACAAAAACCGGATAAAAAACTAAATAAAATTGATTCTCTCTTGCTGTCTCTCTCTCAATCTCCCTCTCTCTTTAAAAAAAATCAGTTATTTGAAATAAAGATGCTAATCAGCATTTTTCTTTTAAAGGACAAGCTCGTGTGGAAGCGGGCATTCCTTGTTTTGGGGTTCTCTGTGCTAGCTGTGTTCAGCAGTGTGCATTTTGGTTTTCCTGGATCAGGAGGACTGTGTACATTGGTCATGGCTTTCCTTGCAGGCATGGGATGGAGCAACAAAAAGGTGAATACCATTTTAAGTTCTGTTAATGATTTACTTTTTGGTCGTACTAATTTCTTCTTTTCAGATACTTTCTGAGCATTAATGAAAATTTTAATCATGAAAGTTATTTGCTGTGCACATATAAATTTTTAGGCAGCTTTTTCTCTGCTGTGATCCAAGAACCTGAATAAACAGTTTTAGGAGGAAAAGTTTATTAGAGGGCTCACAGGTTCAGAGGTCTTGATCCACAGAAGGCTGACTTCTTCATTCCTTGGGGCTTGAGGTGAGGCTGAACATCATGGTGGAGGGCATGGCTTTAGGACAGAGAGAGAGACTGCAAGCCAGATACAAAATATGTACCCCAAGGGCATGCCCCCAAACCCACCTCCTCCAGCCACACCCTACCAGCCTTCAGTTGCCAGTTAACACTATTAGGGGATTAACTTGCTGATTGAGTTAGGGCTCTCATAATGCGATCAGTTCACCTCAGCCTTCCTTGATTGTTTCACACGAGGTTTCGGTGGACACCTTTCATCCAAACTGTAACAACAAATGTATACCCAGTGTATACATGCACGTTGTTTTTTCCCCTATGTACTAATCTAAACTTGATGTCTTAAAATATATCATGGTCTTACTACCCTGATGCGTTCCTTATTCTATTTATTTTATTTTTAAGTTTGTTATACTTTGTGGTACTAGGGATTGAACCAGAGCCTCATTCATGTTAGGGCAGTGCTCTGCCTCTGAGCTACATCCCCAACCCCTTTTTTGTCTTTTATTTTGAGAGAAGGTCTTAATAAATTGTCCAGGCTGTCCTAGAACTTGCCGTTCTCTTGCCTTAGCCTCCTGAGTAGCTGGTATTACAAACATGAGCTACCACGCTAGGCTCCTTTCTTATTTTTCAATTGCTCCAGAATATTGCACTATATGGCCAGACCACACTTTATTTAACCAGTCTCCTACTAAAAAATATTTAGGTTATCCTAGCCTTACGCCTAGATAAACAGTGATTCAATAAAATATTCTTACACATACCTTATTTCCTAAACTCTTAAAACATTATCAATTTCTAAAAATACCATTAAGTGAAAAGAAACAACAAAGAAAAAATCCTGCCAGTTAAACTATAGCATAACAGTCTAACTTCAGAAATGTTAAAATGTAAAAAATGTCTTAAAATCAATAAAATATTTTTGAGTTTCTCTATAAGATAAATTTCTAGAAATAGGATTGCTCTAGGAAAGAGTATGCACATTTCCTCTTTTGATAATATCAGTTTGCCACATTAAAAGACTGCAGGGGGCTGGAGAGGTGGCTCAGCAGTAAGAGTGCTTGCCTGGCATGTGTGAGGTCCCAGGTTCAATCCCCAGCACTGCATGCACTAAAAATAACGGAAAAAAAAGATGAAAAAAAATTCCCCCCTCTCTCTTTCTCTCTCTACCCTCCTCTGTGGGCAGAAGCAAGGTCATAGCACATCACTTGTCTCTCTTCCGTGTCTAGTCTTAGCTAAGAACAAAAGGGTGCACTGCCTTCTTGTTTCTGTGTGAGGACTCATTGCTTTCTGTCTACCCTGGGCTGCTGACTGATGAACCCTGCTTGCAATCACTCACCTACTCCTTTGCCCAGGGACTAAGGCCTCAGTTTTTACTTAGTGAAGGGATGCTGCTGCATTTGCATTGGGACCCTCCTCCAGCATCTCAGAAGTTTGCCTGACATAAGCATTTTACAAACTGCCCCTATACTTTTTTTTTTTTTAAGAAAGAGAGAGAGACAGAGAGACTCAATTTTTATTGAGTTTTTCACATGATTTTCGTTGCCCTGACACTTAGTTGTGTACGTCGGTGCTGGGATTTGAACTCGTATACTTGTGCATGCCAGGCAAGCACCGTAACCACCAAGCCACCACTCCAACCCAACCTTTGTACTTTTTAATAGTAACATTTTTCCAGCATGAAAAAAATAAAGAAAAATAATTTTTTTTTAAAAGAGAGAGAGACAGTGAGAGAAAGAGAGAGAGAGAATCAATTTTATTTAGTTTTTCATGTGGCTTTCATTGCTCTGACACCGCTGTGTATGCAATTGTGCTAGAGTTCGAATCCTCATCCTTGTGCATGCCAGGCAAGTGTTGCAACCACTGAGCCATGGCTTCAGCCCCAAGAAAGAATAATTATTAAAGTGAAGTTTATTACTGAGTGTAAAAGTCATGTATACTCATTGTTGAACTTTGGGAAAAATATTTTTAAGTAAAAAAAAAGAAGGAATGAATAAAAAATCATATATAATTCTACCATGTAAAGCCAGCAACTCTATAACTATTTAAATTTTGATTTACATCATTTATTCAATAAGAATGTTCTCTAGTTTGTTTGTACTAAGTTTCTTCAAGCTGAATTTTTACAGGTAAATGCTTTCTGTTCTCACCTCTTTAAAAATCTTCAAAAATTGAAATGGATTCATTATATTATCCTGTCATGGGTAAAAATAGGGAAGGGAACTAACATTTTTATTGCTACTCTGTATGGGCCTAAACTAGGCACTCTGGATATTCTCATTTATTCCCAACCCCCCCTTGGAAAATGTATACAATTTCCTTTATAAAAGACATAACAGCTCCAAGGTCACAAAATTAAGAAGTGCACTGAGAGTTAAGTTCAGATTTATTTGACTCCAAAGCATCCTGTACTACCCTCCAATAGCACAGTAGCATTATTGTGCAGGACAGATTCATTTTTTTGACATCTATTTCAGTTGCACATACCAAGTTTCTTTTCTTTTTTTTTTTTTTTTTAGACAGAGGGACAGTGAGAGAGAGAGAAAGAGAGAATCAAACCCATTTGGTCTTTCACGCAGCTTTCTTTGTTCCAACACCACACTGTGCACGCGCTGCTGGGGTTCAAACCAGGCAAGTGCTGCAACCGCAACCGCTGAGCCACCACTCTAGCCCACATACCACGTTTTTATAAACATAATTCTAAACCTTGCAATTTAAAATTAACCCTCTAAATTCATAAATTATCACATAAGAAAGAATGATCAATGAGAAGGAGCAATGTCCGTTGGATAGAGCATAAAAGAATAACTTTAACAACAGAGAAATCAAGGGGAGCCTGATTCCTATAAGTGGACATTGACTAGGGCACAAAGAAAAACGAAGGGAAAAAGGCACACTTTGATGCCTTATGTTTACACCATTCTTCAGAAAACTATAATGGTTATATATAAAAACTTGTGGTATACCAAACCACGTTCTTATTGACTGGATTTGCCGTGGGGCTGCCTGAACTGCCTGAGACCCAACTGATTGTATAGATGGTCAATGCAATGCCAGAAAGAGAACTATTAGCAATCTTAACATTCTTTTCTTATTTTTACCTCTGGTTATTCTTATATATATTTCTTTATGTATGTGTGTATATAAATATACATATTCTTTGTCTCTCTCTTTTAATCTCTTTCTCTCTCTCTCTCACACACACACACACACGCAGAGATGCACATAGCTATAAGATGTACCATACATATGCCACAGTTGGTTGGTTTTTAACCATTCCCTTATAGCTATATGTTTAGGTTATTTCCAATTTCTGCTACTGACATTATTCTAAAATCCAATTTCTGCTCATTTTCTAACAGTAGATTACTAACAGTAAAATCAGGGAGTCAAATAATATTTTGAGGGTTTTGACACATATTATCAAACTGATTTGTAGAATTGAATCTGTTTACTTGTCCATCAGTAATAATGAGGTCCCTATCTCATCAGCTTAGAATATAGTGTTTCCAAACTTTAAGAATTACCTGGAAGAATTGTTAAAATAAATTTGGTTTCTGATTTAGGATGACTATGGTGGGGCTTGAGCATCTTTATGTCTAAAAAATTTTCAAGTGATGTCACTGCTGCTACTCTGGGAACCACGCTGGAATAGTGGCTTAAAATATTGTTTTTCATCTTCAGCCACATTGATAAAAAGTAGTATCTTGTTTTCTTTTGTGTTTCTTTTATTAGTAATGAAATTGAACCTTTTAAAAATATATTTAACCGCTTGTATTTTTCCATTTTTCATTGGTAGATTTTTGTGTCTGTTAGTTTCTGAAGTATAAAGTGTTGATTATTAAGTTAAAGATACACACACTCACATATACACACTTCTAAATATATGATATCAACCCTTTGTGCCTTTTTAAATCTTGTTCAACACTCATATCTTATCTTTTCATGTAATCGAATCTATCAATTTCTTTTATGACTGATTTTCTCTCATAATTTTAATTTTCCTTATGTTTCTTAGTGAAAGCTTACATGGATTATCTCACTTATTTGTATTAATAACCTTGAAGGTAGATATTAGACTCATTTTGCAAATCAACAAGGAATATTAATATTTTAAAAATTATCTAAAGTCAAATAGCTAATAGTGGCAGAGACTGAAACATACCATTTATGTGTATCAAAAAGTTCCTTAAAGAACGAAAAGAAAACTAATATTCAATGAATCAGTTATGTGTGTATACTCTCCATATCTTTTCTAATTTGGACTCAGAATAAGTTCCTACTTCTGAAGGCACCAAACCAGAGAGTCCAAATTCAGAATTCTTTTCTTCTTTGTTCCATAGGATTACAGAGTCTAAGAGCTGAGATTTCTGGGGCTAATCTCAACTCTACAGTTTACTATGTGTATGAGCACACACAAATTTTCTATTCTCAAGCTTCAATTTCCTTCTCTCTAAAATGCGGAGTGATAATAAAGTAGAGGAATAGTAAACTCCTTTTTAGAGCACTTAGTGCTAGTCATAGACCACTCAGTAAATAATAATCCTTATTATTTCTGTTTTCTACCACCAAAGAAGCAGGATATAAAAATGTGTAAGATTTAAAATTTGGAGATTGAGATTCTAATTCCAGTTCTGCTACCTTTGAGATGTATAATCCCAAGCAAGTTGCTGCCTTCTCGATACTTAGTTTTTTCAACTATAAAACGAAGACAAGACTATCTAAAAAATTCTTGTAACTATTATGTAGGAAAATGGAAATGACATTCCTGTAAACTCTGCAGTACTATAGAAATATTACTGTTGAATAGTTATACTTTATTTTTAAAATTTTTTTGTTTTAAATATTTCTTTTGAAAGAGGATACACACGTCTACTGAATTAAGAAAAATATTTACAGTCCAAAAAGGTCTTTTATTTTTTTAGCAGCTATTACACCATGGACTCATAGGAAATAGGTTCCAGAAGCTCAAGATTCTTTTTTACTGGTTCTCAGAAAGTGTGCTTCTCTGGGTGGCACAGGCTTGTGCTTCAGTTGAACCCAGCTACTTTCTCTTTGGCTTCCTTCTTCTTCTGATGATTTTCCTAGAAACTACCTGGGATTGATAGGCTCAATATACACATAATTCTCTTGGCAAGAGTCTTGATCTCAGCTTGCTTTTTCACAGCAGTGCCCACAGCATTCTGGATAGCTTGTAGACTTTTCCGATTTTTGCCATGGTAACATTTGTGGGCATTCCTTTTTGAACAGTACCCATTCCCTTGATGTCTACAGAAGCATCCTTCATGTAAGATTCACAGAAATATGTCCAAAGTAACAACTGCACTTTATTTAAAAGATCTGGAGAACATATGTCCAGTCCTTCTCCACTTTCTATTTGTTTTTATTCTTTTGGCAAATAACTGGAAGATTGCAGTTCTTCAAATTGTTGTACTTAAAGAAACTAAAATGTTTTATAAAATTGTGTTTGTGTCAGTATTTTTCTGACATCTCATGCTTCTCTTCTTGGTTTTCTTTGTAATCATTATGGGATTTCCTTTTCTTCGTATAGTTTAGATTTTTCTGAATTGCTAAATTCTTTGAGAAGTATCAAATCAAGTAGACACATAATTCATGAAGAAATCTCCTTTTGTCTTAACTTTCTCCTTTTGTCTATCCTTGATGGTGATTTATATTTTTGAGGATTCTTACTAATGGTGCATACAGATGTATAAAGTGGTCTTAATTTTCAGCAGACAACAATCTTCATTGTTGTGGTCTTAACTTTTATACTTCACCTACTCAATAACTCCACTTTCTCTATTAAAATTTTCATTTTAATTTTGACATTAAGTGAAAGCCACAAGAAGGTGTGACTCTTCTCCCATTTCTAAGTTGTACAGTATATAAGCCCATGTCCAGTGTTCAACTACAATGTCAAAATGAAAAAAACAAATTACGGCTTTGGCCTATTGTTGAGAAGTAGAAATAATTTGATAAACTCTTTAGTTTTTCCACTTTTATTGGTGTCTTGAGTATGCAAAATTTATCTAAAGATTCTGCTTAAACAATTAGTTCCAGCAACAAAGAACTAAGAAATCTAAAGTTAATAGAGTTTATTCTCATTCTTTATTATTATGACTATCAATAAAAGTCAAGCTTTCTCTATGATATACTAAAAAAACTAAATTAGGGTAAAATTTAATGTGTAAGAGTAACAAATACACCCATTTTAACAGAACTATTTTTTGTCATTAAGTGATAAAGAATCTTAATATAAGCCTATCATTTTACAAATAAGAAAAATAAGGTGCCAAGAGGTAAGTTGTTTACAGTTAGTGAGTGGTAGATTTAAACCTAAGTTTATCTGATTCCTTATGATGTAAAAATGTAAATTTTTGTATGGTATAGGTATAGAACTGTTAAATAAATCAACCAATTTCTAACATGTTTTTTTCAGCATTCATAAGCTAACAAAAATAGAATCTTCACAGTAATAAACATACCAGCAATAATAAAAATGAATGAAAAATATTGTAATCTTGCTCTGTCAATCTGCTTAATAAGGAATTACAGATCATTAAAGAGATATAATTGGAAACATAAAATGTCATCTAAAAATGTAGATCCTTATTAGTTAATTGAGAAGAACATCTGTTCAATGTAAAGTCTTAGACAACAGACTTTGCTAAATTTCTCTTCCATAGAAAAGCTTAATCAATTTGCTACCCTATCAATTAGAGTTCCTTACAATCCCATGAATACTTAACATTATTAAAACTTTTTAGTATTTTTTCTAATATGTGGGTCCTCTCTTCTACCCTTCAAACAGATGTATCATTTTAATTTTTGTTTCTCTGATTTCTGAGTTTTAGCATCTTAAATTTTTTGGCTGTTTACTCTTCTGTGTTACAAAGATCTTCAAGCTGTTGCTTTCCTCTTTTCTAATTAATCTCTTATTTATAGTTGTCACAAAAATAAAGCCTACCTTGGACTGGGGAGGTAGCTCGGTGGTAGAGTGCTTTCTTAGCATGCAAGAGGTCCTGGCACCACAAAATGTAAAAAGAAAAGAAAAAGAGAAAGGAAAGGAAGGGAAGGGAATCAATCCTATCTCAGATCAAATGATTTTGATTCAAATTAGTAAAATTCTTGGCATTTGTACCTTCACATAATAAAAGTGCATGTGTTTTGTTTGTTTCTTTTAGGCAGAGGTTGAAAAGATAACTGCAGTTGCCTGGGACATTTTTCAGCCCCTTCTTTTTGGACTGATTGGAGCAGAGGTATCTATTGCATCGCTCAGACCAGAAACTGTTGGTAAGAATTTCAAGGTGGTTCTTATTCTAAAATCAGGTCTTTCTATATTTGGAGAAATATCTTCAATAGTTATGCGTTCACTGTTTCCACTGTCACAATTACATGAAAAGTTAATCATGATCTAAGTGTTTTAAAGTGGTTGATTAGAAAATAATGCTTATTAATCAAAGACAGTAGATTTTATACCTTTAATATTGTTCCTTATAAAGAAAAGAAACAGTGCTAACTCCTATCTAGAAAATTCAGGTCTCAGAATTCTTTTTCCAAGGATAGGAATGTTCATCTAGCTATATTCTGATAAAGATCTGGAATTTTTAAAATGGTTCTATAATATATACCCATGAAATAAAAATGTTTGTTCAATTATTCTTTTATTCACTCAGACAATTCAAAAGCATATTGATTCACACACAGAACTGCACTTCAAATTTGTGTACATATATTCATTCTTTCCTCCTTTTCTCACATCACAATATTCTTCCATCCACACTAGGAGCCCCATCCTCACCTCCTTCTCAATAACAAATGTAGATTCTTCCCTTTGAAGAAGGATATCTTCAAATATCCTTGTTATAATATTCTCCTCTTGGAATTTAATAGTTTCTAATCTTTATCTTAAAAACATATCCTTCTATTCTGACACATGCTTCAACACGGATAAACCTTGGGGACGTTAGGCTAAGCTAAATAAGCAGGTAATAGAAAGATTTCCACTATATGATTCCACTTATATGAGTTATCCAGAGTGCATATAGAAGAAACTAGAATTATAGCTGTCAGTGGGTGGGGGTAGGAGGAAAAGGGAGTTGTTTAACTGATATAAAGTCTTTTAAGTTGTGTAGTTAAAAATGTTCTGAGGATTGGCTGCAAAGTAGTATTAGTGTACTTAATGGTACTAGACTGTGCACTTAAAATGGTTATTAAGATGGTAGATGTAACATGTATTTTACTTCAGTTTGAAATAACATATATAGTAACCTCATTCCACTTAAATTCCTATGTCGTTCTTCAACGCATTTCAGTCCAGCTTCTGCCCCATCACACAACCAACTGTGCTCTCAGAAAGATTCTATTGCTAAATCTAGTCTTTATTTTATTTGATTTCTCAGCAGCATTCGGTGCTGTGCTTCTTTAAAACACTCTTACACTGAATTCTGCTATTTTCCAAAACCCTTTGAGTCCTCATTTATACCATACACAGCTCTTCATCAAAGTTTCTACCAAAACACAGTTTCTACTAAAGCCTTCCATTCCTCTATCAAGTCTCTGATCTTACTTATACCAATGACATCAGTTGTAAATTATATCATTCTAAAATCAACTCTTGTATCTTGAACAGCAGGCAATAGATGCTTTTGAATACCTACCAACCTGGGAGAAATATGTTTCAACAAAAACAGCCATAAAGCCTTTCCATAAAGAAACCATATTTCTGGTTCACAAATGGTCCTCCTGTGATGGTTTACCCTTTGAACTTGAAAAAATAATATACCCCTCTGAACTGTAGAAAGACATTGCAGGAGGATCTGTTGTGAATCTGGAATATGATTTCATTATGAAAGTCTTGTGGTTTTTTATTGAAGACACTAGCTTCCTATAGCTCTCTCTGATTGGATCATTTCCTCCATGCCTGCTGATAAATATTTTTAATATCACCTCAAATTTTATATTCTGCAAAGAATTCTCAATTACTTCAATTAAAATATTATTTCTTCTTCCACGAACACTTACCAGTTTGTTTATCCTTCAATTACAATATAATATATTTGAATTAGATGTTTATGTTTTTGTCTTCCTCTAATTTTGAGGCTCATAGAAGCAAAGTCTATACATGATACATTTTTGTGTACCCAGTACCTAGTTAAAAGTTTATTATGCATGATATCATTTAATAAATTCTTGATAAACAAGTGGAAGAAAGTATGGATCTTATTATAAAAGTACAAGAGCGCTAACACTCAAATCTTTGTAAAAATTCAAAATATGTTGAATTAATTTCTGGTTGTAATCTAAGGGAGGTATCTGTTTTTAAACAAATTGTTTGATCAATCCTTAATATTGATTTTTTCATAAATAATGCCTAACCATTACAATATTTTAACATTTTAAAATTATTCCTATTAGTATTATTTTGAACAAGTAACTGTATATGAGATATGATTTCTTCACTAGTATTTCATTATTTCTAAAACTGAAGTATTTCTTACAGGCCTTTGTGTTGCTACCTTGGGCACTGCAGTATCCATACGAATTTTGACTACATTTCTAATGGTGTGTTTTGCTGGTTTTAGCATAAAGGAAAAGATATTTATTTCTTTTGCATGGCTTCCAAAGGCCACAGTCCAGGTAATGATGGAGAGGATGGCTTAACATTCTGTTATTTCTCTTTTTCTTTCCACATTTTTAAATTGGTGCATTATGATTGTACATATTAATGGGATTTATTGTTACATATTCATACATGCATATAATATAACAATATAATTTGGCCAGTATCACTCCCCAGCATTTCTCCCTTCCCTCCCCATCTTCTTAGGTCCCTTTTTCTACTGATCTCCCTTTAATTTTTAGGAGATCCTCCCCTCCCCACCTTAATTTTCCTTTTTTGTGTCTGGTTTCTGCATATTAGAGAAAATCTACAACCCTCAACCTTCTGAGTTTGACTTATTTCACTTAACATTATGGCCTCTAGTTCCATCCATTTTCCTGCAAATGCCACGATTTCATTTTTCTTTATGGCTGAATAAAGCTCCACTGTGTATATATACCACATTTTCTTTATCCATTAATCTGTTGATGAACTAGGCTAGTTTCATAGTATGGCTATTGTGAATTGTGCTGCTGTAAACAGGGGTATGCATATATCACTGCAGTAAAATTACTTTAATTTTTTAGGATAAATACCAAAGAGTGGTATGGCTCAGTCATATAGTGGTTCCACACCTAGTCTTTTAAGGAGCCTCCATATTGATTTCCGTAGTGGTTGTACTAATTTACAGTTCTACCAACATTAATTGTTATTTCTATATAACTCCTTAACATATCAAATAAGAAGGCTTGTTTAAATTTTGTGGAAAAAAATTGAAGTAAGATTTAGGAAAAGTTTATACTAATAAACTCTTTAAAAGTTTTATTGTTGGGGGTTGGAGTGGTGGCTTGACAGTTATGGCGCTTGCCTGGCATGCGCAAGGATGCAAGTTTGAACCCCAGCACCATGTACACAACAAAGTGTCAGAGCAACAAAAGCCATATGAAAGCTAAATAAAATTGATTCTCTCTCTCTCTCTCTCATTGTACCTCTCTCTCTTTTAAAAAAAAGTTTTATTATTGTTATATTGATTCTTTAAATGTGATGGCTCATTTACTAAAATTCCAGTAAATCCCTACAATTGTAGAAATAAGTTGTGACAGGAGGGAGTGTTTTCATTTAAAGTTAGAGCTCTCTGAGTCAATAGAAGATAATAAAATAGAAATAGCATGGCCCATCTTAATGTTTTGAGAAACTTCAATGTCAATAAGATCATGAAAAATTCTGATTGATCAGAGACTTTATACATAATGGAGAAAATATTTATTGAAAAAGAACTCAGAAAGATCCTTTACAGTAGTCCTCTTTTATCCATGGTTTCAATTTCTGTGGTTTCTGTTACCCATGCCAACCATGGTCCAAAAATATTAAGTGGAAAATGCCAGAAATAAATAATTCTTAAGTTTTAAATTACATGCTATTTTGAGTATCACTATGAAACATTGCACCATCCTGCATCATCCTGCTTTGTCCCACCTGGAGACATAAATTATCCCTTTGTCCAGAGTATCGACTCTACGTATACTTCTAGCCTGGTGGTCACCTAGTAGCTGTCTCAGTTGTCGGGTGGACTGCTGCAGTCTTGCAATACTTGTTTTCAAGTGATTCTTGTTTTACTTAATAATGGCCCCAAAGTGAAAGTGTATGATGTGGGCAATTTAGACATGCCAAAGAAAACCATAACATGCTGCTTTTAACCTTTAGTTTAAATGGTGAAAGTTCTTCACTTAAAGGGAAAAATATGGTAAATATGTAGCGTTCAGGGCTATCTGGAATTTTATAGATCCTCTGGAAATCTTGTAACATATTCCTCAGAGGTAAGGCTAGACCATTGTATTTCTTTCCTTGGTTGTTAGTTATTAATTACTCATAACTAACTGAACCTCCTGACATGTGTCTCGATCAATTGACCCAAAGTGTGTGTGTTCCAGTGAACAAAGGACAAAGAAAGCACAGATTGTTGCTTAAAATTGTTGACCAAGCATTCCTTGGAATACCCGTAATTGCTAATTAAATTGGAACTGTCTATATTATTATTTGTTGCAAATGTAATACATCCCTGATTAGTCTGTGTGTTTACAGACTAATTACATCTAACAAAATTGAATGGTTCTATCCCTGATTATTTGGTAGTTATTGAAGTATGCAAACTTTTATTATTATGGAGTGAAAATTTGATGTTCTTAAGAGGCTTTGGAAGATGTGTATGTTTTGTAATTATATTCTAGATTTTGTGCAGCCCTGGGATTGGGCATTATTTTGAGCATTATTCCAGAAAAAAAAAATTCCACAAGACTTGCAAAGATTTCAGAGACATAATGACTCAGTACTGTGAGAATAGTATAGTACAAGAAATAGAATAACTTCTCCCTCAGCATTTCCAGCGTCCACACAACTTTTAGTAACTTTAATAGATAAAATACCAAATAATGACTCTACCTTACATATGAAAGATTTGTTTCTAAATGTTAAAATTTGAAAGATAGGACTCTCCTGTCACCAAAACAAAGAAAAATTACCTAGGATATATTGAACAATGTATGTCTTATGGAAATAAGTTCAATCATTGCTCAGTACCCATGGGGTATTTGTTCCAGGACCCCACCTGGATACAAACATCTGCATACACTGAAGTTCGTTATGTAAAATGGCACAGTATTTTGCAAGCAACTTATGTATACACTGCCATATACTCTAAATCATCTCCAGATTATGTGTAATACCTAATACAATGTAAATGTTGAGTAAAACATTATTCTGTATTGTCTAAGGAATATTGACAAAGAAATAGTCTGGCCACATTCAGGAAAGATGCAATTTATTTTTTTAGTATTTTCAATCAATGTTTAGTTGAATTTATAGAGGCAGAATCCATGGACATAGGATTTTCTTTTTTCTTCTGTTGGCACTACACTAAAAACAGAACTCTGGTATATGTATTTTCTATGTTAGTTTTAAAAAAAAAAAACTTTTTTCTGCTATGAGGAAAGTATTTTAAATCACAATTCAGAAAATAAAGAAACCCCAAAATATACATACATATAGATATGTGTGTGTTAGCATTTCATCACTGTGACCAAATTACCTGTCAACTTAGAGGAGGAGAAGTTTATTTTGGGTTCATGGTTTTAGAAGTTCAGTCCACGGTTGACTGACTCCATTGCTTTGGGTCTGGTGTGGTAAAACATCATGGCAGAAGCGCATGATGGGGCAGGTGTGGTAGTGCACACATGTAATCCCAGTGACTCAGGAGACTGAGGCAAGAGGATAACCAGTTCAAGGCCAGCCTCAGCAAATTAGCGAATCCCTAAGCAACTTAGTGAGACCCTGTCTCAAAACAGAAAATAAAAAGGGCTGGAGATGTGGCTTAGTGGTTAAGCACCCCTAGGTTCAATCCCTGGTACCAAAAAAAGGAAGAAGAATAAGAAGACAGCATAACAGAAGAAAGTTGTTAAATTTATAGCAGCACAAAAAGAGGATACAGCCAGAGGAGCCAGAAACACGATACAATCCAAGGTTATGCCCTATAGTAATCTACTTCTTCCACCCATGCCCTGCTTCCCTACAGTTACCACACAGTAGTCCATTCAAATTATTAATCTATGAAATGGATTAATCCAGTGGTGATTATAATTCTCATAATCTAATCATTTCACCTCTGAAAATTAATACATTGTCTAACATGAATTTTTGGAGGACATTAAAGATCCAAACAATACAACACATGACGGAACTAAAAGAAAAGTATGCATTGTATGAAATGTATGAAACTCTTCCAAGAATTCATAAAATGTTGAATTAGTTATGAAATGGTATAACCCATAATAACAAAGAGCCTCCATGTATAGGGACTAAATGGGACAAATTTTTTTTCTCTTTTGCTGAAGTCCAGACCTGGCAAGGTGATCAAAATCCTCAGACTGTGCCTTCTACACAAGAGTTCAACTTTTAACTAATTTTCATCCAGTTGAAGGGACAAATGAATAAAGTACAAATGTCCATTCCTTTTCAGGGCACAATCTATAAGTAGCATTTATCACTTTTTAGTGGCCAGAACACAAATACACAGCTGTGTCTAGTTGCAAAAGAGGCTGAAAAAACTTGTAAGTTCTCTTGTTGGACAGCAATGTGACCAGAGAAAACTGGAGAGTTTTATTATAAAAGGAAAAAGGGGCATTCAGATATTTGTGAGCAACCAGTAGTCTTTGCCATTGTGTCTGATGTGTAAATTTTTCTCTTCTGTTTTATTATCTTGTAGGTGAATATTCTGTTCTGTGAAATAAGAGGTTAACCACATTGATCAGAACATCTGTCCCCATGTACATTCATAATAATGCGTTTAACCTCTTAAAGAAAATGAGAATTTTCATAATTCTTTCCAGTATATACATTGTAAATAAAACATTTCGCCAGGTCTGGAAGTAGAGTTAACCAAGTATGTAACAGGATTAACTGCAAGTTTTGAAACTCCCTACTGCTTTCATATGTCATGCTGTTGGAGCTCCAAAACAATACTTTTTCATTTAAAATTTCACTATCTTTCAGTCAACATTATTTCTTTTACAAATAATTTTTACTTTCAAATTTGTAAAGGTAAATGAATGAAACAACCAGTTACTCTCATCTTCACTCCAAAGAAATGTATTGTATAGAACTTCAGGCTATATTTGATTAACAGTCAGTCCATATTTGCCTCGTGTTTTGAAATGCAGGTCCCTGATCATTATTACCCCAACCTTATGCAAACAGGTACATAGAAGTCATCAGTCCATCCCCATGCAAGGGCAGAGTTTGTAGATAATCAAAACTAGCTGCAGTAGACATTGAAAGAAGACTAATACAATTTTCTTACTTGAGCGAAAGAGGAAGAATGTTGGTTTTGCAATTGATAACATAAGTCACTTTAAAAGTATATATGCTTGTCTTATATTTCCAACCTTACCCTTAAACTTTTGTAGGCTGCAATAGGATCTGTGGCTTTGGATACAGCAAGATCACATGGAGAGAAAGAGTTGGAAGACTATGGAATGGATGTGTTGACAGTGGCATTTCTGGCCATCCTCATCACAGCCCCAATTGGGAGTGTACTTATTGGTTTGCTCGGCCCCAGGCTTCTCCAGAAATTTGAACAGCAAAATCAAGATGAAGTTCAAGGAGAGACTTCTGTACCAGTTTAGAGGTGAAAGAAAAATGCTGAACTTGATAATAAAAAGCTTCCACCAAAAGCCAAATTCATCAGAATAGATACTGAGATATATGTTTAAATTTAAAATATAATAGAACCAAAAGTGTGAACATCTCTTTTAAACAGTATTTTTAGCCTTTGCCCTTAGCATGTGGGTTGAATGTTCTATAGCTCAAGCCTAATCTTTCTAGCTCTCTCTTTTCCCCCTAAACACCCCATTTATCCTGTATCTTAATTTGTATAAGGACATATCTACTTTACTGTATAACCACAATTTAAATTTAACAAGTTAAAGACCAAGTTCATTATCATCCTCAGCTACCCAATAGCTTGTTTTAACTTACTATTAAGTTTTAGGATTTCTGGTCCCCTAAGAAGCTCTCATGCCTTGAATTTTTCTGGCTTCTCTTCCTCTTGTGTTTTTAAAACATCAAAATGCAATCCCTTCTCAATTTCTACCCCCAATTTTCTGCCCCTTTTCTATCTCTACTCTCTCACTACCTTTCTGTGAAGTATTGTAACTGATTGAGCCCACCAAAATTGTGAAGTACACAAAGTTTCTTCACTGATTCTTGGTTTTTCCCCACTCAGGTGTTACTTATCTGTTCCTTACCTGGCTATTCAGAGTCCTCATGTCACTGTTCCTTCTCAGTCCTCCTTCCCTATGCAAGTGCTCTGAATCCTCCCTTGCTTATTTGTTTCTTATGACCCATAATTTCAGACTTTTCCAATTCCCTAAGTGAGAGAGAGCTCATTTTCAAATCTTTGCCAGGCTCATGAATGTCACATTAGGGTAATATAAGTTTCTATAAGGAGGAAATAAAAAATTAAGTGCTCAAAAGAAAACATAATTTTATTTCTCTTTCATGAGACTGGTGGTTGGTGATGCCAACACAGGCACTCTGCTCCTGGGGCTGCTTTAAGACCCATGTCTGTCTGCCTGTCTCTCTCTCCGTCTGTCTTTATTCTTTCCTTTTCCTTTTGGGTACCAGGGTTTAAACCCAGGGGCACTTAACCACTGAGTCATATGCCCAGTCCTTTGCATATTTTATTTTGAGATAGGGTCTCACTAACTTGCTTACAGCCTAAGTTGCTGAGGCTGGCTTTGAAATTGCAATCCTCTTGCCTCTGCCACCAAAGTCACTGGGATTACAGGGGTGTACCACCATGCCGGTGAGACCCATGTCTTTCTATCATGAAGCTCTTCCATGCCGTAGTGTAGGACCTGGGTTAAAGATGTATCTCTAACGTGTCTCTTTTTTAGCCCTCAGGATATAGGAAATAAACAAAATACATGTCGTCATTTAATTTTAAAAAGTGATGTGGAAGTTGGACACATCTCTTCTCTTACTTCTATTGGTGCTGACTTTCTCCCACTGTGAAAAAGCTGAGAAGCATCTCTAACTAAGCATCCATATCCCTAGGTAGAGGAAAGTTCAGATTTGGCCAGAACCATTGTGTTAGGTTTTATTATCATTCAACAACATATTCTTGCACATTGACAAGAGTTTTTGAAAGTTGGTACCTAAAGCAAAAGATGGACTGTGTCTTGGGAATTACAGACCTTGTAAAATGGCAGCAGAGAAAATGAGAAGACAGACTTATCTGCATAAGTCATATTTTATTCTACTTTGCAACATGCTAAGTTTATCTTCATTGTAGGTCATCTCTGCCCTAGTTGCTAAAATAATTATGTTCACAATTTAAGTTTTTATCATGAATAACACCTTGTTATTTAATCTATATGTATATGTATATATAATACATTTTTAAACTAGAATTCAAAGTACAATCTAATCTTCAAGTAGACATTAAATATATATTAAATTAATGAATTATGAATATTCTAATCCTACAAAACTTATCTCCAAAATGCCTACCTACTCTTCTCTACATTAGACTGTCATTCCAGCCCTTTCCACCATAGCAGTTATCTTCAAAATTAGCTTAATATTCATTTTTTTATTTTTAATTTTTTGTTAAGGAGGTAAGTTATTGTACAATCATAAATACATATAAAATAACAATATGATATGCATTTGTTCTTAAACCAGAATTACTCCCACATTGCCCACACACCAGCGTCTTGATTCTTCCATGTTTCACCCCTACAAGTGATATAAATGCTAAGATTGTGAATTTTCTGGAATTAAATTATTACATAAGTATTATTTGGATTCTCAGGGGTGTAAAGAGTGTGGTACATTGTTGATTGTTTCTCTAGATCCCTTCCTATTCTCCCACCCTCACCATCACCCTACTTATCCCCTCCCCCCAGCTTATCTCCTCCTCTATCTCCCCTTCCACATATCTGTGGTTGCCCTAGATTATATGTTGCTATAGCTTTGTTGGGTCTAACACATGAGTTTGACTATCTTTCACCCAAGCCTGGGTTTAGCTGCAGCCTCCACAAATGAGGGAAAACATTCGAGCCTTGACTGTCTGGATTTGGCTAACTTCACTCAGCATGATTTCTTCCATTGCCATCCATTTACCTTCAAAGGCTGCAATATTGCTTCTAAATGTTGAGTAGAATTCCATTGTGTATATATACACCACAATTTTTGGATCCATTCATCCAGTGAGTGACATCTGGGTTAGTTCCATAATTTGGTTATTATAAATTGAGCTGCTATGAACATAGATTTTGCTGTGTCACTGTAATGTACTGATTTTAACACCTCTGGGAATATCCAGAAGAGGGAAATCTGGATCATACAGTGGATCCATCTTTAATTTTTTGAGGAGACTCCACACTGCTTTCCAGAGTGGCTGTACCAGTCTGTAGTTCCACCAACAGTGTGCTAGTGTTCCTCTCTCCTTGGAACCTCTCCAGCATCTGTTATTGTTTATATTCTTCATCTTTGCCAATCTGAATGGAATGAGGTGAAATCTCAATGTGGTTTTGATTTGCATTTCTCTGATTACTAGTAATAAAGAATGCTTTCTAATGTATACATTGCCCGCACAATTTCCTGTGCTGAGAAGTTTCTATTTAGCTCTTTGGCCCATTTATTGATTGCATTGTTTTACTTTTTGGTATTAAGTTTGAGTTCTTTGTGAATTTTGAGTATTAGTTCCCTGTCAGAGGAATCACAGGCCGTGACTATCTCCCATTTTGTAAGTTGTCTCTTGACAATTTTGACCAGTTTACTGGCTGAGCAGAAGCTTTCTGGTTTAATGGCATCCCATTCATTAATTTTTGACTTTAAATTTTTTGCTTTAGGAGTCTTGTTGAGAAAGTCTTTGCCTACTCCAAATGCTAGAGTATTAATCCTAATTTTTCTTCTAGAAGTTGTATGGTAGCTGGTTTAATTCCTAGTTCCTTGATCCATTTTTATTTGATATTTGTACAAGCTAAGAGATAATGTTCTAGGGGCTGGAGAGGTGGCTCAGCGGTTACGGTGCTTGCCTGGCATGCAGGAGTACATGAGTTCAAACCCCAGCACCCATGTACACACAGCGAAGTCTCAGAGCAACAAAAGCCACATGAAAAACAAAAATAAAATTGATTCTTTAAAGAGATAAGGATCTAATTTCAACTTCCTGCAAATGCCTGTCCAGTATGTCCAGCAACATTTATTAAATAGTCTATCATTCCTCCAAGTTATATTTTGACCCCCTTTGTCAAACAGATGTTTAAAAATTTGTGAGTTTGTCTCAGAGTCTTCTATTCCATTGGTCTTCATTCCTATTTTGATACCAGGACCATGCCATTTTTGTTACTACAGCTCTCTAGTATAGTTTTAGATCTGGTATTGTGAATCCACCCATTTCATCTTTCTTGCTTAATTTTGGCTATTCTGGAGTTTTTTGTTGTTCCAAATGAATTTGAGAATTGCCTTTTGTATATCTGTAAAGAATGACATTGGTACCTTGATAGGGATTGCATTGGATCTGTATACTGATTTTGGCAGAAGAGCCATTTTAATTATATTAATTCTGCCTAACCAAGAGCATGGAGCATCTTTCCATCTTCTCAGGTCTTCTGCAATTTCTGTTTTCAGTGTTAAATAATTTTCCTTGTAGAGGTCTTTTACTTCCTTTGTGAAATTAATTCCCAAGTATTTTATTCTTTTAGAGGATATTGTGAATGGGACCAATTTCCTAATTTCTTCTTCTGCCCTAATATTGTTGGCTTATAGGAAAGCTATTGATTTGTGGGTGTTGATCTTATAGCCTGCTACTTTGCCAAATCTGTTTATTAGCTCTAGCAGTTTTCTGGTGGAGTTTTTCGGATCTTCGAGATATAGGATTTTGTCATCAGCAAAAAGGGATAATTTGACTTCCTGCCTTCCTATTCTTATCCTTTTGATTTCTTCCTCTTGCCTGGTTGCTCCAGCCAGAGTCTCAAGGACTTTATTGAATAAAAGTGGTGAAAGCAGGCAGCCTTGTCTTGTTCCTGAGTTCAGTGGAAATGCTTTCAACCTTTCTCCATTTAGTATTATACTAGCTGAGGATTTGGTATATATGGCCTTTACAAAGTTAAGTTCCTTTGATCCTTATTTTATCTAGAGTTTTGAGCATAAATCGGTGCTGGATTTTATCAAAAGCCTTTTCAGCATCTATTGAGATGATCATATGGATTTTGTCCTTAATTCTGTTTAAGTGATGAATCACATTTATTGTTTTGCATATGTTGAACCAGCCTTGCGTACCTGGAATGAAGCCTGCTTGATGGTGATAAATTATCTTCTTGATGTGTTTTTGAATGCAGTTTGAGAGAACTTTATTAAGGATTCTTGCATCGATGTGCATCAGAGATATTAGCCTATAGTTTTCTTTATTTGATGCATCTTTGTTGGGTTTTGGTATCAGAATTATCATTGCTTCATAAAAAATGTTTGGAAGAGTTCCCTCTTTTTCAACTTCTTGGAATAGCTCGATAAGGACAGTTGCTAGCTCATCTTCATAGGTGTGGTAAAACTCAGTGGGGAATCCATCAGGTCCTGGGCTTTTCTTCTTTGGAAGAGTTTTAATTACAGTATGGATTTTGGTGCTTGTTGTTGGGCTGTTTAGGATTTCAGTTTAATCCTATGTCAATTTGGGAATTTGTTTGTGTCTAGAAATTTGTCCATGTCTTTCACTTTATCTGATTTAGAGGAGTATAGCTTTCAAAATATGTTCTGATAATCTGTTCGATTTCACTGGGTTTGGTGGTGATGACCCCATTTTCATTGGTGATTTTGTTGATTTGTTTCATTTCCCTCCTTCTTTTAGTGAGATTGGTTAGGGGTCTGTCTGTTTTATAGATTTTTTTCAAAGAACCAGCTATTTGTTTTGTCAATTATTTTATTTATTATTTTTTTGTTCTCAATTTTTATGAATTTCAACTCTGATCTTGATTATTTCCTGTCTTCTACTGGGTTGGGAGTTAGATTGTTCTTCTTTTTGTAGGGATTTGAGGTGGAGGATAAGCTTATTTGTTTGGGATCTCTGCTCATTTTTAATGTAGGCATTCAGTGCTATAAATTTTCCCCTTAAGTATGCTTTCATACTGCCTGGGAGATTTCAATATATTGTGTCTTCATTCTCATTCTCTTCCAAGAATTTCTTGATTTTTGCTCTCATGTCTTCTTGGATCCATTCTTCATTTATTTGGGTATTATTGAACTTCCATGTATATGTGTTTTCTGTTATAATTTTTGCTGTTAATTGCTAGGGTCATGACATCATGGTCTGGTAGGATACATGGAATAACATCTACTTTTTTATATTTGCTGAGATTTGCTTTGTGAACTAGAATATGATCTATTTTGGAGAAAGATCCATCTGCTGCTGAGAAGAAGGCATATTCAACTGATTTGGGGTGGAATGTTCTATAGATGATAAGTCCATTTGATTTATGAAGTTGT
Organism: Aplodontia rufa; assembly: GCA_004027875.1. Classification (NCBI taxonomy): domain Eukaryota; kingdom Metazoa; phylum Chordata; class Mammalia; order Rodentia; family Aplodontiidae; genus Aplodontia; species Aplodontia rufa. The sequence continues at coordinate 87,687 of PVKS010002859.1, read as the reverse complement.
TTAGGCTGGAGATCTCTTTATGTTATTTTTGCTTTGATGATCTGTCTATTGGTGATAGAGGAGTGTTGAAGTCTCCCAGTATTATTGTGTTGAGGTCCACAAGTGGTTTTATGCCATAGAGTAAGTTATTCACATAGTTGGAAGCACTGGTGTTTGGAGAGTTATATTTACTATGGTTATATCTTCTTATTGTGTTTTTCCTTTTAATACGATGTAGTGGCCTTCTTTATCCCTCTGATTAGTTTATGTTTGAAATCTTCTTTGCCAGATAGAAGTATTGCGACACTACTTGCTTTCTTGGCCACACACATGGTAGATTTTTTTCCCCCATCCTTTTACCCTCAATCTGTGGATATCATTGGCTGTAAAGTGGATCTCTTGTCAGTAACATATTGTTGGATTTTGGTTTTGATCCAATTTGCTAATCTGTGTCTTTGGATTGGTTCATTGAGACCATTCACATTCAGTGTTTCAATAGTAGTGTGGTTGTGGTTCATAGTCATTGTGTTTTATTAGTAAGTTCTGTGCTGTCTTGGTGGTCTATTGATAGTGTGTACCTTTATTGAATTTCCCCTATTTAATCTGTTTGTGGGTTTTGAGAAGTGTTTGATTGTTCTTCTATCTGGAGTTTATCTTTGAGGATTCTTTGTAATGCTGATTTTCTGCTGGGAATAGAATGTTGTGGTCATTCAGACATTGAAAGATCTCTTTGCAGGCTCTTCTTGCTTCCAGAGTCTGAGCTGAAAACTCAGAGGTGATCCTTATTGGTTTGCCTCTGAAAGTGATTTCATGTTTCTCCCTTGCAGCTTTTAATATTCTTTCCTTGATTTCCTTATTGTACGTCTCAGTGAGTTTGATTAGGCTTATTGGATTTCCTATAAGCTTCCTAGATGAGCATGTCTGACTCTATTTTTATATGGGAAAATTTCTCTTTATTTTGTTGAGAATGTTCCTTATACCATTCATTTGCATTTTTATATTTTCCTGTATCCCAATTACTCTTAGACTGTTTCTTCTAATTTCATCCCAGATGTTTTGAAAATTCTGCTCATATTCTGTGAGTTTTTTTTCTGTTTTGTCATCTGTACTCAAGCTTATCAGCCTGTACTCATTGTCAGAAGTTCTTTCATCAAGAGCTGAGGTTCTATTTTCTATAGAAGTTAGGCTATTATTAAATTCTTCCATGCTTCCTCTGATGTGATTGAACGCAGATTTTAGCTGGTATTTCTGTATGTCTGTTTTTTTGTAATAGAGTTTTTCATCTCTTGAGTTTTCTCAGTACCTTCATTTAGTCTTCTTTTTAGTTCATTGTTTCTTTTATTTATCAAATTGTTGGTGATAATTTTTTCTAGATTTTCATCCCACTTCCTGACCATGGCCTCCTTTCTAGGGGAGGTATGGGTTTGCAGTGAACCTCTTCCAGTGTAATTCTCCATCTTTGAAAAGCTTCTTCTGGATCTTTGAATTGGGGTTCCCTGTGTAGAAACAAGACAGATCCCTAGGTTTTTCCTTATAGGTCAAGGTTTGGGTCAGACACCATCTCTCTGATGACCACCACTTTCTTCCAAATGCTGTTTCTGCCTGGAGCCTTGTTTTATTGCACCTTTTAGATCTAGGTTCCAGGACTCAGACTTGGCACCTGGTAGGGTTGTTGGGCAGCCCACTTCATTGTTGAAGCTAAGTGGTAGGGGTGCATTGCTGGGTGCTAGGGTCCCAGAGGTGTGGGAGGGGCCAGAACAGACCAACCTATGTGTTGTGCTGTGATATGGGATCCTTGGAGGTGGAATGGGCCCAATATATATGGACCTGGCAGGTGTCCATGACATCTGGGTTGTTTATGGATGTGGGGGTCCTTGGGGTTGTCCAGTGCACCTGCCAGGGTGAGACCAGAGTTCTGGGCACACACAGATGCAGGGTATTGTCTGTGCAGACTTCTTCTTGCTCTTTAAATTGAAGTGAATTCTTGGCCTGAGATCTCAATCTGGTTGTTCCTCTTTGGGTCTTTGCTGTTGGATTGGGAGTTTTGTCCTATTCCTTACTTGGGTTAGGGTATTGTCAGGAAAGTTGATTTCAGAAGCCAAATCCCTAACTATTAGTGTCCCTTATGATTTCCAGCTCTTCATGAACTCATAGGAGATCATCAATATGAACAACCAAGGCATACAATAAATGATATTAAATTGGTTATTTAGGAATAACTATATCTAGTACAAAGTTAAACTCCACCTATGAAATGAATGGTAGTTAGCCATTACTTTCGGCGACAACAGTACGCAACCATCACCTATGTGAGGCTTCAAAGCATACAATAGTTATTGAGTTTGGCATTCACAGCAGTAATGGTTACACAGCATTAATGTTGGGTGGTTGAATAATAGAAAAGGGAATGTAAGAAGAGGTTAGAGAGGAGGTTATAATATCCAAGCATGAAAAGAGAGAAAGTAGGAGAAGTAAAGGATTTGCTGGGGGAGGGGGAGGTGAAGCAGAGGGAGAAGAGACAGAGATACCGAAGTAGAGGAAGGGTAAAAGAGATATTAATAGAATTTGGGTGATACCATAAGAAGGGGTAGAAGCAAGTAGAGGAAAACTTTGCAATTGGGGCACAATACAATTCAAGTACTAAAGGTACTGATCAGCAGACAGGACAAGGATAAACATTCACATAGAAGAAAATGCTCAGGAATGAGAAGAGTATAGAGAGAAGAAAGAAAAGGGAAAAAGCGAAAAAGGAAGAAGTAAACAGGAAAAGGAAAAAACTAACAAAGACAAAACAAAATAAAACAAGCAAAAACAGCTTGTTCATATGTCCACGAATCAATCAACTTGCCCACATGGCACACAAATGCATGTCAAAAAGAGGGTAAAAAAAGAATAAAGATTCTTAATGAAAAATTGGAGCTATATTCATTGAGGTTGTCTCTCTACACATTGGGAGCAGATATTCACTGTCCACTGAGTTTTGTTAGCAGGGTCTCTTAGTCTGGAATTATGTGATCTCAAGTAGACAACTGGGTGTCTAGCTCAGTTTCCTGAGCTTTCTGGGTGGAGACTTCTATGAAGAGATTAGATTAATGACTGCCCTGAAGGCTTGCATTTGCTAGCCTCCCTAGGGATTTGAAACTCAGGAGTCTTCTGAATATTAGGGTAGGGGGTCAGGCAAGTGCCAATCAATGCTCCCTGTGCTGGTTACACACAGTCTCTCCAGGTTTTCTGTGCTCAGATTTTGGTCTCTTTATTGCTCCTATCCCACCTTAGCTTATCACTTGAACCTTCCTGCTGGGGGTAGGGGTGTCCATGGCTGAGCAAGGCTCCCCTGCACTCCACTAACCTGAATGTCCCCTGAGCTAAGTGAATACTGGGCCAGTCCCATGCCTCCTCTTCTGGATTCAGCCTTTCAACTGTGACTGGCTCCTGGCAGAATTTTGGAGTTGCCTGCTCAGAACTGCTGGCTCCCTCCCACCAGACAGTCTGTTCAAAAAGACTCCAGATTCTCCCCCATGCAGGAAGCTGAGACACACTGTTCTCCCCTTACACAGTGGAGATGCAGTAGGAGTACCTCTAGTTGTGCCCAATGCACGGTTCCTTATAGAACTCAGCTTCTCTGCAGCAGATTGGATCACATATTATGGTTCAGCTCCTCCCCTTCTCCCTTGCCGATTGGGAGCAATGGCGATCGCAGCTGCCCTGTCCCGGCCGGGACAGATACAATTCTTCTTTTCCACTTGCTGCACCCACATCTCTGATCCTCCAAAACTCTCCCCTATCACTATGTTCCAGTGATGATTTCCCCCTAAAGGCATCTTGCAGGAATGGAGCTGTCCTGGAGCTTTTTTAATCAGTCATGAAAACAAACAAGAAGCAGTCTTCCTGCAGCTTACCATCTTGGATTTTTCTGTTCATTTATTTTAAAGAGTTCATTCTTATGTTATCCTGATTCTGGTTATTCTATGGTACTGTATTTCTTTCATGTTTGTTTCTTAATTTATATAGAAGTAATTCTTACCAAAGTTCAGATAGGCATTTCGAACTGAACTTCGTTAATTAGGTGCACTTTGCAGGGAGGGGTTGTAAACTTAATGCTCACCTATGTCTCTACCTTTGCGGATTCTGAAACTTAATTCTTTCAACAGATAAAGTTGTTGTGGGTATCCATGGGGGCTAGTTTCAAACTGTCCATTAGATACCAAAATCTGTGGATGCTCAAATTTCTTAGATAAAATCAGGAGTATTTGCGCACAAGAAAGGTACATCCTTTTATATAATTATGTCATCTCTAGATTACTTGTAACACCTAATGCAATGTCTGCACATCATTTTATTCATGTGGATACAGTATAGTCCTCAGTGTGCTACAAATTCAAGTTTTGCTATTTGGAATTTTGGGAAATACATTAAAGCCTTTGGTGATTCAGGCACATCATCAAGACCTGTTCCTCTCCTAAAGATTTGATAGCCCAGTAGAGGAGGCAAACAAAAGATTACAAAATAGTGCAAGTGATTACGCAGCAACTACAGAGGTGATGGGGAGCTGATAGCAGGAGCATCCAATCAGTCCAGGAGTGGTCCAGATTAGGCATAGCTCCTCAAAGAGGAAGTAGGAAACAACTCATGTAGAAGTTATTTTTATCTTGTCAAATATAGTGAAAAATGTTGGTATGAGTAATGTTCTCACTACTCAAAAGTTTTTGCTTTCTTTGACATTTTTCAAAATATTTTAAATTTATGTTAATTGTTTACAAGAAAGAGTATCAGATAAAAAATTTTAAATCCATTGTTAAATTTTCATTATATTGTTTTGAATAAATGAAGGAAATTATTGTTTAAATTCAGAACATCATATTTCTATATGAATCATTTGTCTATAACAGATGGAAATTGCTTCATGCCATTTTGGGAACCAGAAATATCAACTGTTTCAGTTCACTAATTCAACTCAAATCTAGCCTGAATCCAGACCTTATAAAAATTTCAAATTTGTTGATGTGCCCTTTGGCTTCCTTAAATGAATCCTGAAGCACTTAAATCTGCACGAATCTTGAACCCAGAGCAGCACTCCCAGCTCTACCATTTATCCCTCCCCACAGTGTCCTTGAGGATCTAACTTCATTTCCCACAAGAACAAGTCATTTCCAAACCTCATTACAAAGACCCTATCTACTTTCCTAAAACAAGGGATAAAATAATTTCAGTCCTTGCTGGGAAGTCTACATCATACTGAAAGTGTTAAGGTACTGCAATAAAAAGGTAGGTTCTTATTGTGGCTCAAGAAATAGTTGCAATTTGAATGTGACCTTGTGTTACTCACTTTCAATCATTGTGACAAAAGAGCTGAAACAATGAACTTGTAAGGGAAAGATTTATTTTGACTTTCTGTTTCAGATGTTTTAGTCCATGGTCAGTTGGCCCCATTGCCTTTGGATCTTTGGCAAGACAGAACATTATATCAGAGAAGCACATAGTGCAGCAAAGCTACTTCCCTCAAGGCCAGGAAGCAAAATGAGCCACAGGAAAGGGGTTGGAGTTCCAACATCCCCTTTAATAGCATGCTCCCAGTGATAACTTCCTTCCACATCTTCCACCTTCTAATAGCAAGCACCACAGGCTGGGGACTGAGGTGCTAGCATATGGGCCTTTGGGGAACATTTAGTATCCAAACCATAACAAACTTAAATATGAGTAAGAGAAAGAGAACATTCCCAGAACACAAAATAACTTTAGGGGGAAAACACTGAGACAAAATAGAATACAATGTTAAGTAGTAAAAGTTGTTTTGAGTACCAAAAGAAAAGTTAGATAGGAAAGAAAAGTTTGTCTTTCTACAAAGTTTGGAATGTCTTCAATAACAGTTGGTTTTCAACTCTTGTAGGAAGCTTGGGAATTCCATTAAAGGAACTTGAAGGACCCTTGCGTGGACACAAAACCCAAAACTTCTGTACCCACCTTCAACCAAAACAGCTTTACTTTTCATTTGTTTCAGATGTAAATTTCCACGTAAGATTTTGTCAGCAAAAAATAAAAAAGGTTTTATTTTGATAAAAATGTATGAAGTGTTTTCTTTATATCAAGCCCCGTCTCAGATCCTTGCCATCTCTCATTTATTCTCAAACCAGCATCACGATATCCTTTACACATAAGAAAACGAGGTGAGAGAGATTGTCTTTGTCTAGATCCCATAGGCAGAAAGTGACCGGACTGAATTTTGAACCTGGTAGTGTCGACTTCAGAGACTATGCTGTGTTAGTATTTGGCATATTTATGCTGATTTCAAGTCAGGGAAACATGATTAGAGTTTGATAAGTTACTTCGGGCACCTGCTCTCTTCAGTACTGCTTCCTGGCTAAAATGTCAACTTTGTTTTGGACTCTTAAAACTTGATAGGTCTGTAATCACAAGCGACATGTAAATGGGTCCAAAAGCTCCGAAGTGCCCCCGAGGGAATCAGACATCCAGGATGCCCCTTAAACGTGGCCGCAGCCCCTCCCGGCCTCCGCCGGCCACTGGCCACGCCCACCTCCATTATCGCCCCTCCCACCTCTCTGCCGCCGGCTCCGCCCTCTTCCGCCACCGGCCCCGCCCACCGCCCCCCGCGTGAGCTCCGCGGCTGGGCTGGGCCGGGAGAGGCGCGTGGCCTACGCTACCGTGACCGTTGCTGGGCGCGCATGGGAAGGCAAGGGTTGCCAAAGAAACTGTAGGTAGGCCCATTTTTATACATTTTCCCTTTCCAGGCCCTCGGCCGCCTTTTCGTAGCCCAAAGGGACGCCTTTTCCGTCTGTTTAGGGAGCTTGTGTCTACGCCTTTCCCAGGGGCTGAGGAAGCGCCTTTGCCTAGCTCATCTTTCATCTCCCTTTATTCTCCCTTCTTCCTCTGTTTCTTTCTCTCCTCTTCGAAGTTTTTGCAAGTAAGAAAGGTCTTTCAGTCAAGATTGACTGCAGAATTCTTTTCATCAAGTGTAGGCTATTCCACAAATATTTAAATCTCTCCAAATGAATCTTCATGTGCCCTGGTGATTGAAGATGTAGAGAAGTGTTCGGGATTTGTTCCTGAAACTGAGAAAGCTGCACTCCCGCTGTTCCCCTGGGCTTTGTCCCATCTTGAAGGATGAAGAAAAGTTGCACACATTCGGTGTGTCAGGCATGCCGTGCAGAAGTCTTATAACAGTTCCCCAAGATCACACCAGGTCCGCAAGGCCCCTTGTGGGTCAGATCCTATGGAAGATCAGACTGGGCTGCGGGGAGGAGCTGTTGGCTGGGCTGGCACCTAGGGAAGCCACATGGCGTACACACAGGTTTTTCACAGGGCTAAATGGAGTTGTTACTTGAGCAACAGAACTGCAAAAAACTATGCATCGCTATTGCCCACACAGAATGAGTTCCCCACACATATTCGCTGCAACGTGTCTGTGAAAGGACGTTCATATTTATTACCTTCTGTGAGTACCAGAATTAATAATGCCACTTTTCAGTTGACTCTTGTCATAGCTTCTGACCATTGCCACACAAAAGGAAGGTAGGTGCAGGAAGAGGCAGGTGCAGGAAGAGTAATAGATAAAGTACCATATTTATAGCGCTTCTCGTTTTGGTACATTACTTTTATACTCACCCTGTTTATACATTTCTTTAGGATAGGTAGTTAATAAAACCCCATTTTCCTGGGAAGGGAACTAAACACTAAGGTTAAACAATACTTGGAACATTGTATAACATATAATCAGTAATTATTTATTGATGGAATGAAGAGATGAGCTTCTGAAGGGGCCATGACTTTATTAATTGTTGTATTCTCTGGACCAGAGCTAAGATTGGCAGTAGTTAATCCACAAATGGATGTCAAACAGAAAAGTTGAGTGACAGGCTTAGGAATAAGCATTTATCAAATATTTTTAGAGAATCTCCTTTTTGTCCAAGCATTATTTTAATTATTGTGAGAACAGGAAGCTTATTCTAATAAAGGAAGACAAAATAAATCAGTAAACAATATATGAACAAGAACTTTTGGATAATGGTAAGTGCAGTGAAGAAGTAAAAATAGAGTGATGTGAAAGAGACAGGGAGGGCTTGCTTTAGATCGCTTGTTTAGGGAAATCCTAAGGAGCTAGCATTTGTGCTGAAACCTCAGTGAGACATATAATAAAAAAGCAAATAATGGAACTATTAAGGATCAGAGCATTACAGGTAAAGGTATGTCCATATGCAAAAGCCCTAAAATAGGAAAGACCTTGGCTCTTTAGATGAATAGCATGAAAATTGCTGTCACTGGGGCTGGAGCGGTGGCTCAGCGGTTACAGGGCTTGCCCAGCATGCAGAAGTACACAGGTTCAAACTCCAGCACCCATGTATACAACTAAGTGTCAGAGCAACGAAAGCCATGTGAAAAAATCAATAAAAATTGATTCTCTTTCTCTCTCTCTCTCTGTCTCTGTCTCCTCTCTCTCTCTCTCACTGTCCTTCCCTTTTTAAAAAAAATTTGCTGTAACTAAAATGCAGAAAAAGTGTTGCTAGATGAAATTGGAGAGATAGGTGGGACCAAATTGTGTAGGGCTTTGAATAGACTGTTTACCCATGCAATAAGTTTGGAAGTTATTTAGTGTGATTAGAAACCAGTAGTGAGTATTGTGTGTATAATGTGATCTGTTTTACATTGTGAAAAGTTTGTTCTGCAGTGAACAGATCATGGAATGGGGAGCACAGTCTGTAGCACAAGATAATTACATATATCCAAGAAGCAATAAGTTTGGGATAAAGTGGCAGACAAGAGAATGGATGGATAGATATTTTGTAGGCAGAGCCTATGGATTTTGTTATATTTTGAATATGGGGGTGAGGAAATAGGAAGAGTTACTCCTAACTTGTAGGTTAATGAGCTTGAATAGATAATTGTGCTATTTACCAAATGAAAAAGACTAAGGAATAAAGGGGGAGGGAAAATCTCTTATTTTGCTTGCTTTAATTTTTATATAATTATTAGAAATCTAAGGTTCATTTTGAATCTTGATTTCTGTGAAGAGGGCAAAAGAACAAAGAATGAAAGTATTAAGTTACTATTTTGGAAACTACCTAGAACAGTTGTGTTCATAGAGAACATCCAGTGATTGGAGGAATCAAAGAAGAAAATGCAGATGGGGGAACGGTCATTGAAGCAGGAAGAAAACCAAAGAGGGTGGTGTCATAAAAGCCAAAACAGAGAACATGGTCAGTGGCATTGAATCATGCTGAGAGGTCAAGTAAAATAGAGATGTGCATGTTGGATTTTGCAGACATATCATGGATATGCTTTGACAAGTACGATGAAGATAAAATGTAGTATGATGAAATGGACTTAGCATTATAGACATCTCAAGATAATTTACTTTGGAGAGCTGAAAAACAGACAATAGAGGAATATATTGTGACAGAGAAGGGTTCTTAAAAATGGATACTAAAGCTTATTTTTTAGAATAATGTGAATGATGCAATACTTGGGGGAGGGGGAGGGAACAAATTGTGTAAGAGAACGTGTATTCATTAGGTGTGTGTCTTTGAGAAAACCCAGGGGGATACAATACAAGGAATATGTAGAAGTATTGTCTTCAGATGTGAACATGAACATGTAATTTCTAGTAATACGAAGAAAGACAGTGAATATGGGTAAATCATCAGATAGTTGGGTAGACTGAGGGTCAGAACATAAAAGAGTTAGGCCTGACAGTGACCTTTCTTTTTTTTTTTTTAATGAGATATAAGGTATGAGGCAAAATTAGTAAGGGTGAGGATTGTGGGGGTAGTATATTTAAGGGGAGAAGAGAAGGTATAAAATAGTGATGTTAGGAATGGAATGCAGTTGTAGTAGAGAGGCATATTGTTAACATGATGGGCAAAATGGAGTGGCCATTTGACATTAGTGACCTTGAGAGT
>PVKS010002859.1:0-77697 GCA_004027875.1 Aplodontia rufa | reverse complement strand
AGTAGGTGGCTGAGATAGGGTGGGAAAAAAGATCGTTGGAGCCAGGGAGGTCAAGGAATTGAAAGAACGGAGTTTGGATCAGATAGACCACCTGGATATTAGTGATAATAGTCTTTGAACCCTGATAGCCTGACTTCCTAACTTAATGGGTGTTATGGTTAGGATGAAAGATGTCCCCCAAAAGCTCATGTGAGACATTGCATGAAGGCTCAAAAGTAAAATGATTGGGTTGTGAGAGCCTTAACCCAATCATCTGAAGGCAGCTAGGGTGTGGCTGGAGAAAAGTGGGTCGTTGGGGCCATGCCTTTGGGGGCATATATTTTGTATCTGGAGGAGTATCTCTGCTCCCTGGAGCCATGCTTTCTGCCATGATATTGAGCCTCACCTCAAGCCTCAAGGAATGGAGCGGGCCTTCTGTGGACTGCGATCTCTGAAACCATGAGCCCTCAAAATCAACTTCTCCTCCTAAAATTGTATTTTTATTCATTTATTAAACATGTTTGCTGAAATTGTTCTTCTCAGGACTTTTAGTCACAGCAATAGGAAAGCTGACTAAAACAGAAATTGATACCAAGAAATGGGGTTGTTGCCCTAACTAACTTGACCATGTGGTTTAGAAGCATTTGGAGCTTACTGGAATTTGTGGGAGGAATTTTGGAAAGTTTGGTGATGCAGAGTGAAAGAGCTTTAGGTCGTTGAAAGCAGAGCTTAGTGGATGATGCTGGTTGGAGCTCAGAAGACCAGAATGCCTATAGGACTGGGACAAGACAGGACTCAAGAGGTTTCAGAGATGAAGAAATTGAACTAGAGGCCACTTATGTTATGTTCTGGCTAAGAAGTTTTCTGCATTTTGTTATGTCCTAAGACTTTCTTAGAGCCTGATTTTATTTATTTTTTATTTTTTTTAAAGAGAGAAGGACAGTGGGAGAGAGAGAGAGACAGAATCAATTTTTTTTTTAAGAGAGAGGGACAGTGAGAGATACAGAGAAAGAGAAACAACTTTAGTTTTTCACATGGACTTAATAGCTCCAACACGTAGTTGTGTACGTGGTGCTGGGGTTTGAACCCGGATCCTTGGACTTGAAAGGTGGGAGTAAAATTGGGGCCAATGAAGTTGCAGTTGTTAAAGATATTACTTCCGGTAAAGAAACACTAAAGACTACCTAAAAACAATAAGAAAGATGGCTTAAGGGCATCTCAGGAATCCACAGGACCACATGCATCTCAGGCTCAAGGGACTGAAAATTCCTGTGAGAAGAAACCAGTGGGGCACCCTACTTGCACAGGGGTGCCTAGGAAGGTTTTTCAGTGTGTTCAGCCACTAAAACACTCAGAGACTGCTGCAGCTCTGGTCTCTGGAGGCGTAACTACTGCTCAAGATTGCAGTAGATCTTGGCAGTAACCAAGTGGTGCTGGTTCTGCAGAATTGCAGGATGCTGGAGTTAGTGGGTCATGAAGGCTTCCACCTAAATTTCAAAGGAAGGCCTGGGAGACCATGCAATATGCCCCAGGGTTGGAGTCTCTCAGGGCAGCCCCTGAGAAGATGATGTGTGGAGATGTGAGGAGGAAGCTGATGCTGCAGTGGAGACCCCCCGAGATTATAAAATGCCAGTAACATGGAACATCTGTTTAGGAAAGCTGTAAGAACTGATTACAGATGAGCCAAGAGAGGCTTGGTGACTGCAACCAGCAAAGCCGTAGTGATGGAACTGCACAAGCCTTTGGGAAAAGACATCATGATGCCATGTGCTTTAGATGCTGGACATGGAACTACATAACTTATTTCCCCAGCTGGATTTTGATCTTGCTTTGGTCCCATCCCTTCTTTTTATGCCCATATTTTTATGAATGGAAATATTTACTTTGTGCTTTTATATAATGGCCATATGCAACTTGTTTTGATTTTTTATAGGAGCTCACGCTGAGAGTGAATTTCAGTGGCGACTTTGGATTTGAACTTTTGGGCAATCTTGGAACTGCTAAGATGATAGAGACTCTTGAAAATGGATTAAATATATTTTGCATTGTCAAATTGTCATGAGCTTTTAGGGGCCAAGGGAGAATGCTATGGTTTGCATGAAAGATGTCTCCCAAAAGCTCATGTGAGACATTGCAGGAAGACTCAAAAGTAAAATGATTGGGTTATGAGAGCTTTAACCCAATCAGTGAGTTAACTCCCTGAGGGATTAACTAGCGACTGAAGACAGGTAGGGTATGGCTGGAAAAGGTGGGTCGTTAAGGGCCAGGCCTTTGGGGTATATATTTTGTATCTGGAGTGGAGTTGCTCTTTGCTTCCTGGAGCCATGCCTTGACCCGATTCCCTCTGCCCCACTCTTCTACCTTGGTATTCTTCCTCACCTGGAGCTCCTCGAAATGGAGCCAGCCTTCCATGGACTAAGACCTCTGAAACTGTGAGCCCCCCAAAGTAAACTTTCCCTCCTAAAATTGTTCTTGTCAGATCTTTTAGTCACAGCAACTAAAAAGCTGACTAAAACAGTGGGTTATTATTTTACTGAAAAATGGTCTAGAAGTGTGTTCTTTTGTGCCAGTATGTATGTATGTATCAGTATGTATGTGTATAAATATATATACATATATATTTATTTTGATTTTTTAAATTGTTACATTCATCAAAATTCTAGACTTTTATATAGCTGGTTCTTTTGTCTTATACCTTTAATATGTACTTATGAAAATGTTGGCTTGTTTGTGTTTTTAAACTAATTCTATTCATATATGCTTATTAAAGCACAAAAGCTTACCACTTAAATGATTAAGGAAAGCTGAGAGTTGAAATCTAGAAATCCTGTTGCCTTACTGAGTTAGGATGACCAATAATAGGGATGTATATTGTGGCTCTACTAGCAATAATAATGATAGCATTTTGGATAGCCCTTTACATTTTTTTGCTATACTTTTATTTCTCTTGTCTTATTTATTCTTGTAACTATCTTTTTCAAATAAGGAAATTGAGACTTGGAGAAGTTGAGGGGCTTGATGAAAGACACATACCTAGAAAGTGGCAGAATTTTTTACCACAATGATATGACTCTAAGTCCCATGTTTTTTTTTAATATTATTTTTTATTTTTGAACAACCATACAAGTTTTTAACAAAATAATATCAAATGTGTATAGATTCTGGATATTACAATTTCCCCCAGGAGAGCCCTCCCCCCCAATTACCCACCCTTATCCCTCCCTTCCCCTTCCCCCATATCTCTAAAGAAGGATTATGCTGTATAGCATTACATCTTATCTGGGTTTAACATGATAATAGACCAACCCATGTTTTTCATAGGAAGTTTACCTCCTTTTTTTTTTTTGCTTTTAATCTTCTATTGTATCAAAAATGATATCAAAGAAAAATTGCTGGATAGAAAGTAACTCTGCTGCTTAGAGGTCTCTCTTTTTTTTTTTTAAAGAAAGAGGGGACAGTGAGAGAGAGAGACAGAGAGAATCAATTTTTATTGAGTTTTTCACATGGCTTTCGTTGCTCTGATACTTCGTTGTGTACGTGGGTGCTGGGGTTAGAACTCGCGTACTTGCGCATGCCAGAAAAGCACCATAACCCCTGAGCCACGTAACCCCTGAGCCACTGCTCCAGCCCTGCTTAGTGGTCTCTTAAAATGTAAAATATATTTTGTATGTTTTTAAAATTCAAAAGTTAGGATTGGGAATATAGTTCAGTGGTAGAGCACTTACGTAGCATGCACAAGACCCTGGGTTTAATCCCTAGCACTACAAAAAATTTAAAATATATTTAAAAATTATTAAATATAGTTAATATATTTTAATAATTATGTTTAATAATTAATATATTTAATAAGTATACTTATATATTTATTATATTTAATATGCCATCTACTTGTGTTAGGGAATATTTATCTACCATCTACTGTGTTAGGGAATTCAAACAGCCCAGAAAGGATTATGAAATCAGTTCTGGTTTAATTTAGTAGAGAAATAAATGAGAACATTTGTCACTAAGAAACATTTCTTGGTCCTGTCACATATTCCAGATATGCAACAATGTCCTGTAATTATGTGTTATATAATGAGGTCTCATTGAATATTTGTCAATTAAAACAATGATGAGGGACTGGAACAGTGGCTTGGCAGTTACAGTGGTTGCCTGGCATGCGCGAGTACACAAGTTCAAATCCTAGCACCGTGTACCTAGCAGAGTCTCAGAGCAACAAAGGCCATATCAAAAACTAAATAAAAATTATTTCTCTCTCTCTCTCTCTCTCTCTCTCACTGTTCTTCTTTCTAAAAAAACAAAACAACAATGATGATAATTAAATAAGAAATTACAGTGGATTAGACGTTATTGTGAAGGCTGTCACTCTGATAAGGAAGCATATTGAAGGAAGCATCAGGGAGGACTTCTGGAAGAAATGATTTCTAAACTGATGATGTGTTAGCTGGGCAAAAAAAGCAGAGGTGTTGGTGTTGGAAGACAGCGTACAGAATATGGAAAAATTTCAAGATGTGAGATGTGGGGCTGGAGCAGTGGCTCAGCAGTTACCTCACTTGCCTGGCATGCGTGAGGACGCAGGTTCGAACCCCAGCACCACATACACAAATAAGTGTCGAGCATTGAAAGCCACATGAAAAACTAAAAATAAAATTGATTCTCTCTTTTTATCTCACTGTCCCTCTCTCAAAAAAAAAAAAAAAGATGTGAGACATGACCAATTTAAAAAACTGAAGTTTGGTATGACTAAAGTGACTGTCAAGTGAAGAATAAGAAGGTAAATAAGAGCAAGGTTAAAGCCTCACTCAAAAGTCCTAGAGGGTGATGAGTTTAAGGAGGTTTGATATTTTTCTTCTATGGGAAACAATTGAATATTAAATAGAGCATCGTCATAATCAAACGTTTAAGGAGATTATTCTGTTTTGTGGAGATTACACTGAGGAGGAACAATATTGGAGGTAGGAGAACAGTTGGAAAACAATTACAGTATATAAGAAAAAAAGATGCTTTCGGCCTGGACTGGAGTACTGGCAATTTATCTGCAGAGATGTGGACAAAATTTTAAAATATTTAGGAGCTCATATTAACATGATGTAGCTATTTACTGAATATCAGCAGGGAAGAACAGGGAAGAAAGAATGACTTCTTAGTTTACAATTTGAGCAACTAGGTAGATGATGGCTTCTTTATGTAAGACAATTTTATGAAGAAGGAATACATTTGGTGGGAAAAGATCTTGAATTTATTTGTGTATTTGTTAAGCTTAAGATGCTTAAGATACAACTAGAGATATTCAATAAATAGATATACTGCTTAGAAGAAAGGGAACCACCACATGACCCAGCTATACCACTCCCTGGTATTTATCCTAAATGATTAAAGTCATTACTGAAGCAAGACATGTGTAGCAGCACAATTCACAGCAGCCAAATAATGGAACCACTCTAGGTGTACATCAGTAGATGAACAAAGAAAGAAAATGTGCAAAATGGAGTTTTATTCAGCCATTAAGAAGAATAAAATTGTCATTTGCAAGAAAATGGGTGGAACTTGAGAACACTATGTTAAGTGAAATAAGCCAAATTCAGAAACTAAAGAGTCAGATGTTTTCTCTCATAGGTGGAAGCTAGACAGGAAAAAGAAAAAGAAAGGGAGGAAGCAGGTCTCATGAAAACTGAAGGAAGACCGGTAGAGTAGAGAAAGGGGACCAAAGGGAGGAAGGAGGGAGAAAAACAGGACATGTTGACCAAATTACATTGTTATATCATGTGCATGTATAAATATGTAACAACAAATCTCACCATTATGTATAATTAGAATGTACCAATAAAATATGGAAAAAACAAATAAAACATTCACATTACAAAAAATTAAGAGATAATAGAATCTCAAGCTTCTCTGGGCAAACTCATAACCATAATAGTCATACCTAAAGGCATAGGAATAGAGTAGTTTTCTCAAGAGATGTGTATATAGTGATATGAGAATAGGGCATAGGGAAGAATTCTGGAACCCCAACAATTGAAGGATGAATAGAGGAAAGAAACCAGTAAAGAAAACAAAGTAAAGATAACCAGAAAGGTGGAAAGAAGGTAGAACAAGTGACAAAATTAGGTGAGAATTCAAAAGGGTAAGATGACTTCTAGTGTTGTGTGTGGTATGCATTGTAGACAGCTTTATTTTAAAAATAGCATTCATGAAGAAGAAATGAAGTGGGAAGGTGTTCTAATCAAGTGAAAGAGAACAAATCAAAATATTAGAAATCTCATTGATGCTAATTGATACTGAACTCTATATGCGTTAGGAGTTTCTGAAGGAAATTTCAATTCTTATGTATCCAATTATTAATGCTACTAGGAAATTTAATTAGCATTTCTTAAATATATATAGGGGAGAGAAGAGGAACACCTTTAAATTAGTGAAGTCACAAATCAAATCATCTATATTTATGATGGAGAGTGTAAAAAAAGATTTTTATTTGGAATATGGGGTAAATAAAGGTATGTAATCATCCAAGAATGGTTTTCAGGGAGAGGAACTTTGATGATACAGAAGAATCATCTATGTTTAGAAGACTTAAAAAGAGTTGGCATTGAATTCTTGCTGAATGTTCAATGGTGTAGTCTAGTGATATAGCCACCACTAGATGTCAGTATTGCATGACATTGCTTCAAAAAGATAAATAATGTTTTTCATATTAACTAATGTACATATGTACACATATGTGGTACTTATCTAAGAAATGAAGTTCCTGAGCAGGATGTACTGGTATTCTTTCACCCTATTTCTTAGTAGATCCATCAGATAATGGAATCATGGACTTAAAGCTAACAGTCCATAGATCATCCAAGATTCTCCCTCTCTATAGGTTTAGAATTGAGGTACAAAGATGTGAAGAGTCAAGAAATTTACTTAATATTATGTAGAAATGGAAAATGGAGAGTTTAGATTGCCCAATTCTTTTTACAGTATCACACTGTATCCATTACTATGTATAATCAAATGGACATTCTAATTAAAAAAGGTGAAAGCACTACCTTTAAATCCCTCAAAATTTCCCACTACTTTAAAAGCAAATGACAACAGTACCTACTTAGAAAAATGTTGGATACCATAACTTTTTCCATAAGTTGTACAAACATCCCTATAAGAGCCAGGTATGCATATATGTATGTGTGTGTTTCTATTCTCCCTCATTTCGAAAAGGATTTTAAGACACTTGCTGAAATAGATATAGAAAAAAAAGATGCTATGATAAACATATATGTAAGATTGTAAGATACTGGAATATAATCAGTATGAAGTCTTATTTTTGTTGGTATACAGGAATCACACTATGATTCCCAGCAAACTTATCCAGTAAATTCATATTTGGTTGTCTATTTCCAAATTTGATTCTGCTTTCCCTAACTGTGAGTATGAAGATGGAAAGTAGACGGTACTGTGCCCATTGTAAGATGACAAGAGGGCTAGGGATGTAGCCCTCAGGTCTAGAGCACTTGCCTAGCAAGCATAAGGCCCTAGATTCTATCCCCAGCACCATGAAGAAAATAAAAAGGTAGCAAGAAATTGTAATCTCCAAGATTATACAACTAGTATATTTCTGACTTCAAAACCTTCCTTCTTTCCATTATGCCAGCTATCCAGACATCAAATGAGAGGACTCCTAACAAGATGCAGTCACTGTAATCCTTAGACACCTGAATTACCACAATTATACAGGTAGGCTTCTGTTCACATCAGAAAATTTTCAAGCAATTACATAGATCTGTTGGCAAGATGTTTCTGAAATTCATACATTTAGTTTATCTAAATTTACAAAACATGTTAAGGAAATAAACATTTTAAAAATAGGTCAGATAAGGGAAATGTTCAGGGGAGGAGAAAATTTCAATAAGAGAAAAATATTAGATATCTAGAGCAAGGAGAACAAGTACAGTCATTAAAAGATGGAGAAGTTTCATTAGAAGCATGTTTGATTGTTCAACAAATAAATTTCTTAGAAAAAAAAGATGGAGAAGGATATTGGAGACAGAACTAAGGCCCATATATCCTGCCTACACTACTTCTGATCCTTACATTACTCAGATATTTGTTTCCTTCATCTTCCTCCATTTATAGTTATGCACAAAATATAACCTAGCCAGAGTCCTAATTCTTCACCAACATCTGTTCTTTGGATTTTTGTTCTATAGAGGCAGACCTTTTTCTAAGGTGTCCTATTGATTCCTTGTTTGTCTTTGCAGCATAATTTTTAAGGCTGTTCACTTTATAATTTGTTTCCATTAATGTTACATGAAAAAAAAACCATTCTTGGTTTGTGGATATCTCTTTCATTAAATATTTTAGTCACAATGTTGGAAAACTGACTAACACAGGGGCCATTTCAGATGCAAATTACAGCATTCTACCCCTGGCCCCCAAAGACCCATATTCATCTCACACTACAAAATACATTTCGTCCTGGAGCTGGAGCAATAGCTCAGCAGTTTCAGCGCTTCCCTGGCATACATGATCACGTGAGTTCAAACCCCAGCACCACGTCCACAACAAAGTCTCAGAGCAACGAAGGCCATGTGAAAAACTAAATACAATTGTTCTCTCTCTCTCTCTTTCTCTCTCTCTCCCCTCTCTCTTTAAAAAAAAATACATTTACTCCATCTCTAAGAGTCCCCAGGGTTGGAGCGGTGGCTCAGCGGTTACAGCGCTTGCCCAGCATGCGCAAGTACTTGGGTTCAAACCCCAGCACCCACGTACACAGCTAAGTGTCAAAGCAACGAAAGCTGTGTGAAAAACTCAATAAAAACTGATTCTGTTTCTCAGTCTCTCTCTCTCTCACTGTCCTTCTCTCTTAAAAAAAAAAAAAAAGAGTCCCCAAAGTCTTAACTTTTTAGCATAACTGAAAAATACAAGTCCAAAGTCTTTTCCAAAGGCTGACAGTATTGCCTAGTAGTAAAACATTTGCCCAGCATGTACAAGGCTTTGAGTTTAAACCACAGCACCAGAAGGATTCAATGGCAGAAAAGAAATGAATGAGGAAAGAATTAAGTGAATTTGATGATTGACAAGTAGAAATTGTCACTCTAAAGAAGAGTGACAAAAAGTTTAAAACTAAAGTAAACAACCTGTTTTCAAAGCCCTCTCTCTAAATCTGTGAACTATCTAAAACCAAATCCTTTTTTTGAGGACATTGTTTCCCCTATAGTCCACCTACTGAAGAGTTATTTATTTGCTAACATCTTTTAGGATACCCTCTTGCTATTTCAAAACATATATTTAAAAAAAACTTGCTCCTTTGAAGCTTATGTAATTTGAAAATATTATCACTCTTAATTTACTGTTCTCATTTTGATCCTTTTCTGTTATTCACCAAAGACACTAGCACTTGAACCCATAATTTGTAATGTTTTCAAATGTCTTAGACATACAATTAATTTACCTACTCTCTTGGTTTCTCAGTTCTTTACTTCCTTTGCAATATAGGGAAGATCATGATGGACACTATCATCTGAAATACTTTATTAATACTCACTAATTCATCTACCTCTCTGACTATCACTTCATCTTCTTTCATTTACACTCATTTCATCCCCTTCAGTTATCCCCAGTGGAATAGCTGGATTACATAGCAGTTCAGTCTCATCAGGATGTATAGTTTGATGACCCCTTTATCTCAATCATTTAAGCCATTCCCCTTCTTTACTTTTTGTATTCAACACCTATGACCTTTCATTTTCAAACAGTTAATATCATAAACTCTCTTGAAATTTATAGTTTTCCATATAGTGTCATTCATTTCTTTGATTGACTTTGTTTCTAGGTACTTTTTGTAGCTAATGCAAATAGAATATTTTTCTTGATTTCTTTTTTAGCAAGTTCATTATCGGTATATAAAATGCTACTAGTTTTTGTATATTTATATTTTATCTTTTAGTTTTATTGAATTTGTTGTATGGCTCTAAGGTTTTTAATGGAGTCTTTAGATTTTTCTATGTATATTATCATATTATCTATAAACAGGGAAATTTAGTTTTGTCCCTTTTTTTAAGAGAGAGAGAAAAAGAGAATCAATTTTATTTAGTTTTTCATCTGGTTTTCATTTCTCTGACACTTAGTTGTATATGTGGTGCTGGGGTTTGAACCTGGGTCCTCAAGCATGCCAGGCAAGCTCTCTGCCACTGAGTCACTGCTCCAGCCCCACCTCTCATGTTTTGGTGCCTTTTTTTCCCTCAAATTGCTCTGACCAATACTACAGTAATCTGTTGAATAAGAGTGGTGAAAGTGGATGAACATCCTTGTCTTGTCTAGATCTTAAAGGAAATGTTTTTAAGTTTTCAACATTCAGTATGATGTTGGCTGTGGGTGTGTAAGATATAACCTTTATTATGTTGGTGTATGTTTCTTTCATTCCTAATTTATCCAGAATTTTTATCATGAAGGGATGTTGAGTTTTATTGAGTCCCTTTTTCCTGCATCTATTGAAATGATCATGTTTTTTGTCCTTCATTCTATAAATGTGATATATTATGTTTATTGATTTTATATATTGAAACATCCTTGCATCCCTGGGATAAATCCCACTTGATCATGGTCAATGATTCTTTGGATGTTCTGCTGAATTTATTTGCTTTTTTCTTTTAGAGGAGTTTTATATCTGCATTCATTAAGGATGTTAGTCTAAAGTTTTCTTTTTTTATTATGCCCTTATCTAGTTTTGGTATTAGAGTAATGCTGGCCTCATAGAAAGAATTTGGAAGCTTTCTCTCCCTTTATCTTTATTGGAATAGCTTGAGAAGAATTGGTATTAGTCCCTTAAAATTTTGGTAGAATTCAGCAGTAAAACCATTTTGGTCTTGGGTTTTTCTATGATGGGGAACTTTTTATTTCAGACACAAGCTCATGCATTATTGGTCTGTTTGAGTTTTCTAGGTCTCTATTATTCAGTTTTGGTAGATGTTCAGAAATTTGTATTTCTGGAAGACATGATGTGTGTGCACAGCAGTAGGAAGTGGGGGGTCCTTAAGTCTCCATGGGCCATGTGGTTATGGTGACATTCCAGTGGATATGGCATGGCCTACACAGTAGAAGTAGCCTGGTCTGCTATAAGTGGTTTGGTCTCAAAATGGCACTCTGCAATAACATCCTGGGTTGGGGAAGTATGACATAGATTGAACTCCTTCTCTGGAGCAGTACAATAATGCACACTCCATGGCAACTCCCCAAACCAGTTTCAAGGTCCTTGAGCACAAGATTCCCCAGAGCAAAAGCATCAGGTGTTCATGGCATCAGTGAGGGTTGCTGGCAGCCAGCCATTTGCTTTTTTCTTGTCATGGGGAAGACTCTCCAGTCTCCAGTTAGTCCAGACTGGGGTGACAGGGCAATTGATGCAGCGTAGTTTGTTCCCCTTTATAAAAGGTTATCCTGAGTCTCAGTGTTTCACAACTTCTCTGTTTCATTCATACTGTGTTCTAGCCAAATAGCAGTTTTTTATTCTTTGTTTTTGATCCCTCTTTTCAGGAAGAAAGCATGTCTAGCACCTCTAGTTAGTCATCTTCCACATTTCACTTTAAATTTTCTTGGAATCTCATTCAGAATTGTAACTGAAGATAGAGTAAATCAATGGTGAAAATTATCTCAAACATACTAGCTCAGTACAAGAAATAAATAACTAGCAAGAAATATTAAACTTCTGTATGAGAATGGTTTTTAGGATTTACGTGGTTTTAATAATTTTAAAAGCAAATATTCAGATTTAGTCATATAATTTTTATTATAAAGATTTTCTGACTTGACTGTGATGTAACTTTTATCATTAAAAAATTAATACCACTGAATCATGTTTGTTTTCATATGGATTTACAGTCTTGTTTTTTCTTTCAAAATATTATTTTATTTAAATCTTAGCATGCATACCACAGAATTAAAAGGTGAAGATGTGGAGGATAATACTTCACAAACACCTACATCTGATAAGGTAAAAACTTAAAGCTACATTTTAATATATAAAATAAATATCAATCTGATCTCAATTTTATTTCTAAAGTTTAATATTAGTTAGATTTCTTCTGTGTGTCTGGTTAAAAAATGAGAAGTGATAATTTTGAAATAATAAAAAGTGATAAATTTGAAATAATGAGTCCTAAGAAATGATCAGAAAGAATGAAACAAATAAAAAGTATTACTACAGAATAGTTTGGAGCAATTAAATGGGTAGATTTTAGGAATAAAGGAAATATTGCTTATTATTTCTTACCTCATCCAGGAAAAATTGAGTAATTGAAACTAGCAAAGGCAAAGATAAGTCTGTGCTGTATATTTTTAAGATATCCAGGTTTTTTTATTTTGCAAGTATGTAGAGTAACTCATTAGGTGTTTTGCTGGTCTAGTATTACTAAATAATAATTGCTTTTAATTATAATCATTTCTTTTTTTTTTCCAGAGCTGAGGACTGAACTCGGGGCCTTGCGCATGCTAGTCAAGCGCTCTGCCACTGATTTAAATCCCCAACTCCTAATTATTTCATTTTTAAAATAGAGATTTATAAAGTTCTTAAAAGACCAAAAGTCCTTTGGAATATTTTAATCATTCATTATTCCTTCTAGTTCATTCATTTGCAATGTCTGTTTATCATTAATTCTCAAATAATAAAACTTGTTAATAATAAAATTATGGTTTTACTGTATATGACTTTTCACAACCCTAATAAAAATTCATCTTTTTTCTTTAGCCCCTTTATACAGTGGAAGAACATCTAGAAAAAGCCTCT
Source organism: Aplodontia rufa (assembly GCA_004027875.1). NCBI lineage: Eukaryota > Metazoa > Chordata > Mammalia > Rodentia > Aplodontiidae > Aplodontia > Aplodontia rufa. The sequence continues at coordinate 64,952 of PVKS010002859.1, read as the reverse complement.
ATATCAGAACTCCAAAAGGTTGAGCAACAGGTTTGAATATTTTAATCTTAAATTGCTGCATAATTCATTTTTAGCCATTAGGTGCTGTAATGTTTCTGTCTCCCTAGTCATTGACATTAACCTCCACTTTTCTCAATCTTTCCTTACCCACTAGCCTTTATTATATTTCCTGCAACAATGTGATGTTCTCTTTCCCACTGTACTCGAAATAACAGCAATTCACTCAAAGTGTTTGTGTGCACACATACATCTATCATGACAATAATGAGGCAGGTTTGGAGATCTTTGTTCCAGAGTTAATTGTTAATTTGGCTCTGGGTTTGTTGTTGTTGTGTTTATTGTTTTACTGTAAGGAGAACCCTCTCAGTATTCTCACAAATCAAACATTTCTTTTTTCCAAATCTGCAGTTTCATAATCAGACTCTCATTTAAAGACCTGGGAAATTGAGGTACAACTGTAAACTAAATATGTTATCTATAAATATGAGTGGAAGCATGCTTAAATTTATGAAGACTTGTCCTATACTCTTCTCATTTTTCTTTCAATTATATAATTTTTCAAATGATTCCAAAAATTACAAAGTTATATATCACCTCTTTTCCAATTTAATTATATTTTGTTTCAGAAGAGTTTTGGTGTATAATCTCAGGGAGGTAGACAGAGAGTGGACAATTTTAATTATTATGCCCACATTATAGGCTCTCACTTGTTCACAATATATAAAAGATAAGTGAAAATAGTGGGGACACAAGTCTATCGAAGTTTAAATCATGCAAAATGCACTGCTGTGACATCCCCAAATACCTATTGATAGAGAGCATTAATATATATTCCCCATGTTGGCAATAGTATGTGAACTTAATTATAAGATGTGCTGGCTAAGTGCATTTACTAAATTGTATTGGAAGTATAATTCTTTAAAGATTTTCTTGTTTCACTTCAGATCTTAAGTGATCCTAATGTTGAGATATATAAAGAAACTAAAGGAACTGTCCCATCAGAAACAAAGGAAACGATACCACAGACGAAAAAACAGTTACATATTTCTTGTCCTCCACGAGGGATATTGAATAAGATAATTACAAATGGTATGTGCAATAAGAAATGTAAATGGGGAGAAAATGAGAAATGTATATGATGAATAATAAAACATGAGACAATAAAGCCACTGCTTAATCTGTATACTTCAGATGATTATCTGTTACAAGCAATATGTGAACAATGAGAAAATATTTCTTTGAATATTTCAAAACCAAGTATTACTTAACAGATTTGTATTTTAATATTTTATGCCTTTTATGTTAAATTTTATGAATAGAAACAGCATGAACTAAAGGTTTCTAATTTTCAACATTTAATCTTCTTAGCTAGAAATTATACATTATACTCCTGGCAATATTAAGTTCTTATTAAAATTAGGTCCCAAATTTTACAACAAGTGCAACCTTGCAGAGTTTGTATAATTATTGCTTTACTGCTAAAGTTTTAAAGCTTCTCATAGTCAACAAATATTTACTAAGAGGTTTGATAGAGTTTATAGAGAGAATTAAATTTAAAGTATGATGATGTATAAGTAATTGAAGTTTTTTATTTTTACTTATTTTCTTCTTGATAATCTGTAAGCTTTTGAAAGTAAATTTTATTCATTGATGTTTTTTTTCATCAGTAAAGGTTGCTTTTTAAATAACATCAGTGTTTTGGAGACCCTGAATCAAACTTTTCTCTTAACTTAAAAATTTCTCATCTGCCAGCATAAATTATTGAATTCCTTTGTGAATATACTTTCTGCACATTGATCCTATATGCACATTCCCATGACCCTGTTGTATTTAGTAGGCATTTTCTATAGAGTATAGAGAAAGTCAAGGCATGTGGAAGAGAGGGAAATGTATCAATCACCGAAATTTATCACCTAAAGGTTGGGCTATAGGCTTCTCAGGAACTAATTGAAGAGTTCTAAAAAAATGAACGTTGAAACTTCAAACTAGTCCATAACTTATTTCCCCCTTTGTTCTTTCATTTTTGATTTTGCAGTTTTAGAAACATTTATAGAAAAAAGAGCTATTTTATAGCTTTCATGTTTCTATAAAGAGTATATGCCCATACTCTTTTTCAAAACCTTTCTCTCTCTCTCCCTTTCTGTCTCTCTCCTTTTTCTCTCTTTTGTTTACACACACACACACACACACACACACACACACATACAAGCACGGTTTATACTGGCTCTTTAATACACAAAACAGAATCTCAGTCTCCAAATATGCTTAGAATATGTCATTGTTAGGAATTCCACTCTGTCCCATCGTGGAATAAGTGATATACATCCATGTTGAAGTAGAATTAACAACCAAAGAAATCCCTAAAATAGCATATACTTTGAATAATAAAGGAAACAGCATTGCAGTTTCTGTACAAACAAAAGTTAAATTACTGTTCTTTTTTTAAAAAGAGAGAGAAGGACAGTGAGAGAAAGAGAGAATCAATTTTTATTGAGTTTTCAGATGGCTTTTCGTTGCTCTGACAGTTGTGTATGTGGGTGCTGGGGTTTGAACCCATGTACTTCTGCATGCCGGGCAAGCGCTGTAACTGCCGAGCCACCACTCCAGCTACATTTACTGTTCTCTTTAAATAAGAAATATAAACTCAGAAATCAGTCTTATGACATTTTATCACATGTTTATATAACTTATTCAAGAGGTGGCTTGCCTAATGATAAAGAAATGGATATTCTAGGGCAGAATTTTAGGTTGTTTTTCCTTTTGTATTTTTTTTTACCTACTTTCAATAAAAGTACAATATATTTTCATGTAGTTTTTCTCATTAAAAAAACTAAGTAAAAACTTTGTTATACAACCAACTATGATTTTCAAATACTATCAGGGCTTAATTTCTCCATTAAAATCTTATTATAAGTCTTATGAAAATGGAAGCCTTGGAAGTTCAAGGTTTAAGAATAATATTCCAGAGACTTTCAGTTTGTTTCCATATGTAAGGAGCTTAGAGGTCTTCAGTCTGTTCTAATAACAAATAAAGAGCAGAGCAAACTTAAAACTCCACAGCACTTCCTAGATCTATAAGAGAAGTCACAGGGCAAACTGATGCCCAAGAAATTGGAGAGGAAGACAGGTGCCAAAGCATTATTACTTACAGTAAAACCTCTGAGAAAACCAGCAGCAGTGCGAGAAAACATGAATTGTAATTGACAAGTTAGCTAAAGTTTTGTGTGGACAAGTTAAAAACTCTAGAAGGGGCCTAGCCATGGAATGAAAAGGCTCTACTTTAACTTTTACCTTATAGAGCTACCCAGCAGAGGGAGAGAGGAAGTAAGCATTGTTAAATACATCACAGCATTTTGTTCCTTGCACGGCCTGACTGACCACAAGAGAAAGTGTTTTGCCAGAGCCTAACCTATAGTTTTATTACAGCCTAACCAACCTAGAAAGGAAAGTATTCAGCCCCAGCTTCCTCTAGTCCTTCACTTAGGAAGAGGGAAGTACCCAACGCTAGCACATTCTAACCATCTTATTCCAAGTAAAGCAATGAAAAAAAAAAGAAGTAAAGGAAGAAGGAAAAGGAAAGACGGAAGGGGAGGGAGAGAGGGAGAAAAGAAAGGAAGAAAAGAAAGAAAGATGAAAGCTGGAAAGCACCTGTGAAACTCATAGCCCAGAGGAACCGGTTCACTAAGAGTCGTAAGGTTATGAAATGATCCACCCCATCCCCATCCCCACCTCTGTCCTTACCATCATATTACTAAACTCTTTATCTCAGGTCCTTTTCCCCAATTAAATTATGTTTACCTTTCAACTAAAATTTACAAGGTGTTTTTAAAAAGGCAAAAATATGTCAGTGATGTTTGAATTATCAGACTGGATTTTAATTAACTATGGCCAAATACTAAGGTTCTGTAATGAAAAAGTAAACAACATGTAAGAACATTTGGGTTTTGTAGGCAGAGGCAGAAATTGTAAGAAACAATGAGAAATGAATGTCAGATATCAAAAACACTGTAGCAGAAATGAAGAAATACCTTTAATGAGCTTATTAGTAGACTGAACACAGCAGAGGAAAGAACCTCCAAACTTCAGGATATGTCAATAGAAACTTCCAAAACTGAAAAACAAAGGAAAAAAACAGCTGGGAAAAATTGAACAAAATATTTAAGAACTGTGGGACAACTTCCAAAAGGTATAACATATATGAATTGGTAATACCAGAAAGACAAGAAATGCAGAAAAGAACAGAAGACATATTTAATTCAATAAAGACTGAGAATTTCTACAAAAGAATATCAGACATCAAACCACACATTCAGGAAGCTCAGAGAACACCAAACAGTATAAAAGTACAAAAACAAAATGAACAAAATGCCTGCATTTAGGAATATCATATTCAAACTTCAAAAAAATCAAAGATAAAGACAAACTTGAAAGAAGCCAGAATAAAACCCTTACCTGAAAGGAGAAAAGGTAAAAATTATGTTCAATTTTCTCCTCAGAAACCATGCAAGCAAAAATGGAATGAAATATTTTCCATATGGAGAGGAAAAAGCACCATACTTGAAGTCTATATCCTGTGCAATTATCCTTCAAAAATGAAGAGAAATAGACTATCCCAGATTTAAAAAATTGAGAAACTTTGTTGTCAGGAGACGTACCTTGCTAGATATATTAAAAGAAGTTCTTCAGAGAGAAGAAAAATGATACAGGTCAGAAACTCAGATCTGCATAAAGAAGGGAGAACATTTGAAAATGAAAAAGTGAAGGTAAAATAAAAATTTTTTATTCTTATTAAACATATAACAGTTTATTCAAAATAATAAAATAATCTGTTATGGGGCTAGAGTGGTGGTTCAGTGCCTACAGTGCTTGCCTGGCATGCACGAGGCCATGGATTCAAATGCCAGCACCATGTACACCACAAAGTGTCGGAGCAAAGCCACATGAAAAACTAAAATTGATTCTTTCTCTCTCTCTATCTCCCTTCCTCTCCCTCTCTCTTTGAAAAAAAATTGTTATGACTGTAGCCTATGTGTAAGTGAAATGAAAGATAACAATTATAAAAGAAATGGGAGGGATAAATTTGGAATCATTGATTACAGGCATGTGCCAAATAATGACAGTTCTCAATGGACAGCATATACGACAGTGGTTCCATAAGATTATAATGAAGCTAAAAGTTTCTGTAAACTAGTGACACTGCAGCCATATCATTATAGTGTAATTCACTACTGTTGTCTTTGTTCTGATGCTGGTGTAAACAAAGCTACTGCATTGCCAATCATAAAAGTGTAGAACATAAAATTATGTGTAGTATGGAAAAATTGATAGTAACAATAAATGACTGTTACTAGTTTATGTATTTACTATACTTTTATCATTATGTTAAAGTGTATTTCTTCTACTTGTGGAAAAAACGTTTGCTATAAAACATGACTCCATTTTAAACTAGCTGCAGTGTCATATAATTTGTGTTTACCTCATTTGTATTGCTACATGCGTAGAGTGTTATTTGAAGGTTAATTTGGATTAGTTTGTAAATGTGTATTGCAAACTCTAGGGTAAGCTTTTTTTAAAAAAGAAAATTATAATTGATATGCTAAGAAAAAATAGAATTATATAAAATACTTAACTAAAACCACAAAAGGTAGAAAAAGAGTGGAAGAAATAAGAACAAAGAAGGTGGCAGTGAATAGCAAACACAAACATGTTAGATATTAATCCAACTATATCAATAAACACTTTAAATATCAGTGATCTAAATGTTACACTAGGTGTAACATACAGGCATAGTCAGAAGGGATCAAAAAATAAGACCCAAGTATATGTTGTTTACAAGATAGATATTGATTAAAATAGGGATGGAGAAAGATATTATTCTAAAACTAATACAAAGAAAAATAAAATAGCTGTATTAACTTCAAAAAGAGGAGACTTCTAAACAATGAAAATTGTTAAGAGATAAAGCAGAAGAGCATTATATAATGAGAAAAGTGTTATTTCTCCAAAAACACATGACAATCTTCAATGTGTGTTTGCATAACAAAAGAGCACCAAAAATACATACGTAAAAAAACTGGGAAAACTGTAACCAGAAGTAGATTAATCCACTTTTCTATGTGGAGAATTCATCATCTGTCAGAAAACCTTTTCTGCCATAATGTTGATCCTACAAGCAGAAACTTAGTAAAGATATAATTAAACTCAACTTTACAATCAATCAATTGGGTGCAATTAACATCTATAACTTAATCCAGCAATATCAGAATATAAATACTGTTCAAGCTAACATGGAATGTTCAGCAAGATAAGCCATATTCTGAGCCATAAAGTAACATTAACAAATTTGAAAGACTAAAAATCATAAATATTTGCTCTCAGACCAGAATGGATTTAAATCAGAAATCAAAAACAGAGAGTTGGAATTCCCCAAATACTTTGAAATTAAACACACTTCTAAATGACACTAGATGAAAGTAAAAATTTCAAGAGCAATTTTAAAATGCTTTTTAGTAAATGAAAATACAACAAATTGTAGCAAAAGCAGTACATAGAAGGAAATTTATAGCATTCAATGAATATATGAGAAAAAAGATCTAAAATTAATAAACTAAGCATCTTAGGGTAGAAAAGAAGAGCAAATTAAATTCAAAGAAAAAGGAATAATAAAAATCAGAGTAGAAATCAATTAAATTAAAATCAGGATATCACTATAAAAAGTCAATGAAACCAAAAACTTGTGTTTTTTTTTTGGTGAGGTCAATAAAATTTATAAGCTTCTAACCAGGCTAAGACATAAAGGGAGAAAAAACTAATTATTTCTATCAGAAATGAAAAGAGGGTACATCATTACAGATTCCATGAGCATTAAGAATGATAAAGAAATACTATATACCCACAAACTTGATAACCTAGGTGGAATGGATCAATTCCTTAAAAAGCACAATGTTCCAAAGCACACACACAAAAAATAGGCAATCCTAATAGGCTCATTTCTATTAAAGAAATAGAGTCAACAATTAAGAACTTTCCAACACAGAAAGTTACAGGTCCAGATAGTTTTGCTAGTACATTCCACCAAATATTGAAGGATGTAATTATAACATGTTTTTATAATCTTTTCTAGAATGTTGAAGCAATGGCAGTACTTCCCAATTCAATCTAAAAGGCCAGAATTGCTGATAACAAAACCTGAAAAAAACATTATAACACCAATATTTATAGGCCAGAATCTCTAATGAACATAGATGCAAAAATAATCCACAAAATATTAGTATATTGAATTAAATAATGTATAAAAAGTATTATGCACCATGACCAAATGGGATTCATCCCAGATGGGCAAGATTGGTCCAACATTTGAAAATCAATGAACATTAATCCATTACATCACTAATCTAAAAACGAAAAAATCACATGATCATATCAATAGATGCAGAAAAGGCTTTTGACAAAATTCAACATCCATACGTGATTTTAAAAAATTTTTTATCAAACTAGGAATAGAGGGAGATGCTCCTCATCTTAGTAAAAAAAAAAAAATACTAAAAACCTATAGCTAAAATCATACTTAATGGTGAGAAACTAGAAGCTTTCCCCCTAAGAAAGGAGGCAAGAATGCCTACTCTTACCACTAGATTTCAATATTGTACTGGAAGTGTCCTACTAATGCAATAAGACAAGGAAAGGAAACAATAACTGTACATGTTATAGGAAGGAAGAAGTAAAACTGTTCACAGATGGCATGATTGTCTATGTAGAAAATCTGAGAATCAGGAAGAAACTTCTGGAATAAATAATAAGCAATTATAGTAAGATTACTGAATACGAGATTAATATTCAAAAGCCATTTGCTTTCTTATGTACCACAATGAACAAATGGAATTTGAAATTAAAAACACATGGGCTGGAACGATGGCTCAGTGGTTATGGCACTTGCCTGGCGTGCACGGGTACGCGAGTTCAAACCTCAGCAACACATACACAACAGTATCCAGGGAATGAAAGTCACATGAAAAACTAAATAAAAATTGCTTCTCTCTCTCTCTTTCTCTCTCTCTCTCTCTCCGAGTGTCCACTCCTTCTTTTAAAAAAAGTATCATTTACATTGGCATCACAAAAATTATATTCTTATATATAAATCTAACAAAGTATGTACAATATAAAGGAAAATCTACAAAACTGATGAAAGAAATCAATAAATAAACGAGATATATTCCATTTTCATGAAAGTTACAATATTGTTAGATATCAGTTATTCACAACTTGATAATAGATTCAGCGCTATTCCAATTAAAATTCTAGAAAGTTATTTGTGGTTATCAATTAACTGGTTCTAAGGTTTATACAGGCAGATAAAATACCCAGAATAAACCAACTCATATTAAAAGAAAAAAACAGTCAGAAAACTGACATTACCTGATTTAATATTATGAAGATGCATAATCAACATATGAGTGGTTGGTGAAGGACTAGACAAATAGATCAATAGAACAGAGAGTACAGAAATAGATTCACATAAATATAGTCAAATAATATTCGAAAAAGGAGAACAATTGTTCCACTACATTGGAACAAAGATAGCCTTTTCAGCAAATGGTGCTAGAATAAGTGGATATCTATGGGCAAAAAAAAAATTAATCTGGAGACAGACTTTACACCTTTCAAACATGTGAACTCAAAATGGATTATAGAACTGAATATAAAATATAAAACTCTAAAAATCATAGAAGATGACATAGGAGAAAATCTAAGTGACACTGGATATGGCAATGACTTTTGAAACTACAATACCAAAGGTACCCTCCATGAAAAAAAAATAATTTATAAGATGGACTTTAACATTAAAAACTTCTGCTCTGTGACCCAGCTATCCCACTGCTTGGTATTTATCCAGAAGTACTAAAATGAACATATAGCAATACAATGTTTACAGCAGCACAATTCATAATAGCCAAATTATGGAATCAGATCAGAAGCCCATCAACAGATGAATGGATCAAGAAAGTGTGGTATACACACATGGAGTTTTACTCATCTATAAAGAAGAATGAAATAATGGCATTTGCCATTAAATGAATGGAAATGGAGAACATCATGCTAAGTGAAATAAGCCAGACTCAGAGAATCGAGGATTGAATGTTTTGTCTTAAATGTGGATGCTAGAGTCAAATAAGGGAAAGAAAGTGGTGGGGTAGAGGGATCAGATATTATAAATATCTAAGAAAGACCAGTGGAGTAGAAGGTAGAGAATGAAAGAGGGACGAAGGACGTGAAAGGGGAGGAAATACAGAATGAACTTAACAAAATCATGTTATATGTATATGTAAATGTACCAAATGTATATGTAGAAAGTACCAAACAAAAATAAAGAAGTGAAAGGAAGAGAGCAGAGGAAGGAGAATAAAGAAGGAGGAGGGGAGGGAAAGAAGTGGGAATAGGGATTGAAATCAAATTCCTTGCATGTATGATTTTGTCAAGGTGAACCAAACTACTGTTGCAGTATTATAATACTCTAATAATTTTTTAAAATGTAAACAAAACTAAACTTCTGCTCTGTGGAATACATTCTCAAGAGAATGAAAAGACAAGTCAGAGATTGGGTGAAAAATAAAAAGACAGATAAAAGACTATTATCCAAAATATACAAAGAACTTTTAAAACTCACCATTAAAGAAACAACCCATTTTAAAAATAAGTAAAACATTGGAACAGATAACTCATAAAAAAATACAGGTGTAAACATACAAAAATGTTCAACATCATTTGCCATTATATAATTGCAAATTTGAACAATTACCTAGCATGTGTGAGACCCTGGGTTCCATCTGAAAGAAAGTAAATAGTAAAAGTAATAATAATATTAAGAAGTGACCACTACATACCTACTAGAATAGCCAGAATCCAAAACACTGGCATTGAATCCTGAAGAGAATGTAGAGTAACCTAGACTATCATTTATTGCTGGTGGAAATGCAAAATGGCACAGTCCCTTTAGAAGACAGCTTGGTGATTTCTTACAAAAATCATATAATCCAGGAATCACGCTCATTTATATTTACCCAAATTAACCAAAAAGTTTTTTTACACAAAAACCCGCAGGCAGTTGTTTGTAGTAGCCTTGTTCATAATTGCCAAAACTTGGAAGCTATCAGAATGTTCTCTATTAGTGAGTGGATAAAGAACTGTAGTAGTACATCCACAGTGGAGTATTACTGAATACTAACAAGAAAATGAGCTATCAAGATCAAGCCTTGAAATATCTTGGAGGAAATGTATATACGTATTGCCAAAGAAAGAAGCCAATCTTCAATGGCTGTTTTCTGAGTTATCCCATCTATATGACATTCTGGAATGAGCAAGACTATGGACACAGTGAAAGATCATTGGTTGCCAGAAAGTGGGGGCAGGAGCAATGCAGACAGCACAGATTTTTAGGACAGTGAAAACTATTCTATATGATACTATGATGGTGGATAGCTGTGTCCACCATTAAAAGTTTACACCTTTCAGGATGATGTAAAAATTTTTTCTTCTCTCCTTATTCATGATGATGTTTATTCTTTTTGTATTTCTATTTTGTTTCAGTTAGATCATATGCACCCTATCTGCCGTCTTGAACAAGCCTGATTTGGTTCTTTCCTCTTCTCTCTTCATCTCATCTTTTTCACTTAATCGAGACATTCAACTGGGCATGATAGTACACACTTGTACTCTAGTTAATTGGGAGGCTGAGGCAGTAGGATCCCTGGATTTCAGGAGTTCATGAGCAGCCTGAACAACATAGTGAGACCCCATCTCAAAAACAAACAAAAAAATCTCTTATTCATTTAATTTATCTGTTCTCAACTTGGTGTTGTGTAAGATAGCAAATGTATTAATTTTAAAGGAAGTGCTTGTTTATTCAAAAAATATCTAATTAGCAGAATCATGAAAGATGAGTAAATTATAGAAAAAATATATGGGGTAGAGAAATTTTTATAGTCTTATTAGCAGAAAGATGTTAAGAAGAATAAAAACCAAGGAATAATCTAAGGCCTTCGTAGTAATTTTCTGCCCATATTAACTGCCTCATAATTGGTAGTAATATATATTCGTAATTACCAATATGCCAATATAATTATCAATTAAGGCCATTAGAGAAGGAGCTGGGAAACTACATCCTATTAATAAAAACCAGTGTCTTGCCTATTTTTTAAAGTTGTAGTGTTACAATGACAAAGTTGAATATTTCTAACACAGACCATATGGTTTACAATACCAAAAAAAATTTTTATTATATTGCCTTTAACCAAAAAAAAAATTTAACAGTCTATCTCCTAGAAGATTATTCCTTGTATCATTCTCCCCCCACCATCTCTGGAATTGAGCTGTGATTTCTTGAGTATCATTAAGGTCTAATGTTTCCTTTTGCCCCAAATATAACCTTAAAGGACACCATCATAACAAAATCTTTAGATCGTAAATCAAATGTTTTCCATCTTATTCCAGTCCCTTACCTAAGAACTTAGTAACTACACTTGTTCCATTTTCAACAATTTTCTCTCTATAAATAAAAAAATCATATATAAAGAAATATATCTATTTTTCTTGATAGAATAAAGATTTTCATACACTGAAAAGTAATACTACTCTTGAGGTAAATAACCTTTAACAGAATAGAAAATACAGGAGCAAACTATCTCAGTGAAATTCTCACTTTACACAATAGAAGTCTTAAATCAATATGCATTTTTTTCTTTTGTACCAGAAATTTTGAACCCAGTGGTGCTTAACCACTGAATTACATCTCCAGCTCTTTTTACATTTTCTTTTTGATACAGGGTCTTGCTGAGTTGCTTAGGGCCTAAGTTGCTGAGGTTGGCCTTGAACTTTTGATCCTTCTGCCTCAGCCTTCTGAGTCACTGGGATTACAGTCATGTACCACCAAACTTGGCCTGTACTCATACTATTTTTTTTTTTTAAGAGAGGGAGTGACAGAGAGAAAAAGAGAATCAATTTTATTTAGCTTTTCATGTGGCTTTCACTACTCCAATACTTAGTTGTATATGGTGCTGGGGTTCAAACTCAGGTCCTCACACATGTCATGCAAGCGCCATAACAGCTGAACCACCACTTCAGCCCCTGCACTCTTATTTTTAAGGAACAATTTTAAGAATAAAATACATAGAGAATGAATGATATGAGGGAAAAAACTAAATGTCCATCCAGTCTTTACCAAATTCCTGTATTTTGTCCTTTTTGCAATCCTCCCACCTCAGCCTCCTGTAGCTGGAACTGCAGCCTTACACCACCATTCCCAGTTTGTATATGTATGTGTTTGTGTTTCTGTATGTGTGTGTGTGTGTGTGTGAGAGAGAGAGAGACACTGGGAACTCTACCCACGGCCTTACACATACCAGACAGGTGCTGTATTATTGAGCCACATACTTCCTTAGTCCCTGCTTACACCTTTTTAAAGTTATGAGATAAAATGAGAAAAAATATATACAGTTTTTTAAACTTCACATTTGTTTATCACTTTCAGTGCCTTTGTTCCTGTGTGTCAATCTAAGGCACCATCTAGTTACATTTCCTTTCAGCTTTGAACATTTTAGTGTTTATTAAGCCAGAATTAATTTTCTTCATTTTCATTTATCTGGACATGTCTTTATTTTAGCTTTATTTTTGAAGGACAGCTTTACTCTGAATATAGAATTGATGATTAACATTTACTTTTTTTCTGCACCTTTAAGAGATTGTTACTGTTAGTCATATTATATTTCCCCTTTATGTAGTAAGTCCTATCTCAGGCCACTTCCATAATTTCCCGTTATCCTTGGTTTTCAATTACATAATGATGTCTTTAGGTATGGGTCTCTTTATGTTTATCCTATTTTGGATTTGTTGAACTTCTTATCATCTGTAGGTTAATAGTTTTCATTAAATTTTTGGAAGTTTTCAAACATGATATTTTCCAATATTTTTCTGCATCTTTCTCTCTCTCTTCTCCCTCTGGTACTCCCATTATGCATATAGGATGATATCCCAAAAGTACCTGATGATCTATTCAGTTTTCCTTATTCTTTGTTCTTCAGATTGATTGACTTCTACTGATATATCTTCAAATTCACTGATACTTTCTTTTTCTTTTACAAGTTCAAGTATATCATTCAACCCCATTAATGAATAAAATTTCATTTCAATTTTTGTATTTTTTGAAGAGAGGGATATATATATATTACTGTCCCTCTCTTTAAAATATATATATATAGAGAGAGAGAGAGAGAGAGAGAGAAAATCAATTTTTTATTTAGTTTTTCATGTGGCTTCCGTTGCTCTGACACTTAGTTGTGTACTTGGTGCTGGGGTTTGAACTCTCATACTCGTGCATGCCGGGCAAGCACTGTAACCGCTGAGCCACTGCTCCAGCCCTAATTTTTGTACTCTTAAATTCCTTAATCCTGTCTTTAAATATATTCTGTCTCCTTATTCATATTCATCTGTTAGATGAAGCATTGCTGTCATACTTTTCTTTATTAAACATACTGATAATACTTTGAAAGCTTTGTCTCTATATCCAATACTTGGAATCAGTCATTTTCTAGTCACTGGTTTTTTTTTTTCCAGATATGGGCCATGTTTTACTATTTCTTTAAATGTCTAGTAATTTTTGGTTGAAAACTAAATATATTAATTACACATTACAGCACTCTGCATTTACTTTCATTTGTTGAAGTTTTGTTGTTGCTGCTAGTGTTTTGGTGATTTAACTATACATAAACTAAAATCTTTTTGCCCCACAATTTTCAGCAGTTAATGTCTTTTATAAGGGTTATTGTTGTTGCTTCGTATTTATTCCTAAGGGTTTCTCCTGTACCTATTGCATAGTTTTAATAGTCACCTGATAAGTTGAAGGAGACGCTGTTCCTGGTGATCTCTGGGTGAGTTGGTAAGTGCATTCAGAATCACAGCTAATACTCAACTCTTGCTTCATCTTTACCTTTTGTCATACTCTTCTTTTCTTCATACTTTCCGAATTAGTCATGGATATATGGAAATTTATCTCAAATTTTCTATGACTCTCATTTCCAGGATCTCCCAGTTAAATTTTTGTTTTGTCTATTATTTGTTTCCACTGAGACTGCAACTTCAGAATAGCAAAGCTGTAAATTTTCTCTTTTCATTTGGTACTTTTCACTCGCAAAGCTATGGGTTTTATCTTCCTCCACTCCATATCAAATATGAGCCATCTCTGGCAGAAAAGCTGAGGATTTTTATATCCAGCTGCATCCTAATAAGATTACAATTTTTTTCAACCGAGCTTTGGAAAGGGATGATTGAGGTGAGGAAGAGGAGCAACCTTGGAAGTGTTATGAATAAATACTTTTCAATTAAATAACCAACTTTGGTCAATTTTCAGGGCCCTGAAATGCTTGTTTTCTGTAATTTTGTGCCATCTTATACACGGGTTGCTTTTCAGTTTTAGGTGTGGAAATAAATTGCCAACCTATTGTTCTCATTATTATTGAAAATCCTCTCCTCACCTTAATTTTATATCACCTGATTGTTTTCATTAGTAATGTGTTATGTAATCATTACTTGGTTAGACAAGTGCATTGTTCCTTCTACTTTGATTTGGTGTCCTACTTCTAAAACAAAAACTTTCAGTAGGTTTTTTCCCAGTAAAAATGGCAGATGTTCTAGATGTATTTGTTTTACAATATTTTCAGTTTGTCCTTCGGTAATTTAACTGTCTTCAGAATTCATCATTGGCTATTTCATTTCTGTACTTTGAAGAATTCATTATCTTCTAGCTCCCGTTGTTTCTGGAATTGAAAATCTGCTGTAATGTTTATTTCTTTGCAAATAATCTATTTCTTTCTCTAGATTTTCTTTTTTAAAGAGAGAGAGGACAGTAAGAAAGAGAAAAAGAGAATTTTATTTGTTTTTCATGTGGCTTTCATTACTGCAACACTTCATCGTGTACCTGGTTCCCGGGTTCGAACCCATGACTTCGCGCATGCCAGGCAAGCGCCATAACCCCATAGCCATCGCTCTATTTGATTTTTTAAAGATACTTCCAAGTAATTATTTTCTCATGTCTGTAATTTTTAAAAATTTTCTTTGTTCTCTTTAAAAAACAGTTACAGTGTCTATCAGGTCATCCTAATAGTTGAAGTTTTCGTATAGCTAATCCCCCCTTTCTTTGTTGTATCTATTAACTTTTGCTCATGAAATATTAGTTAAGTTTATATTATTGTAGCTTTACTCTTGAGACTTAGAGATGTTTTGAATTAATAGCTATTAAGTGCTCTAGGGGTGGTTCCATGGGGGGCGGGGATGCTTTTTATGTTGGATTTAGGATTTGGAGCGTTCCTAGTCCATGAAAATTTTATAAATTTTATCCCTAAACAAAGTCAATGAGTTATCTTTTACATGTGAATTTTCAAAGAATATTTTGCCACCTAGAAACCAGCTAAGACAAACTGCCTGGTCTTCTTAATTTGCCAGTAGACCAATATTTTAGCCCTTCAAATATTCCAGTTATTTTCTAGGTTGCAATAACTGGGGAGGACAACAACAATCTTAGCTTTAGCTTCCTGCTTTAAGTAAATCAAAATATTCCTCTTTTATATTGACATTTCTATATAACCAAAAAGGGGTCACCACTAAAAAAAAATGCCCATATACTGTTTTAAGAGCCTAAAAAGCATCAGAAATTATGATTCATAGTAAATAAATAAAGCCATTTCAATTATACTGGAAATTTGGAATATAACCATCAGTCCTTTATAGAAACCTCTGGACTTTCCTGTAAGTAAGGCCTTTCCCTTCGTATCTATTTGCCAGAAACAAGATGTGTACTATCTTATTCTTACTCACCCTGCCCACCAATACTTCCTGCACAGAAGGTATTTTATATTTATTTTTCTCAAAGTCTAGGTTCATTTTTTCCAGCCCTTGCCCTCTCTAATATACTTAGATCAAATAGCAACTGAGTTATCCTTTCAGTACAAAGATTTAGGCTGTGCATGTTAAAAACTTTAGCACCCTTCTATTGTGATCTTCAATAAAGTTGAGAATTAATATCTCAGCCAATCATCATGAAGAGTATTTTGAAGCTCAAAATTCAGAATAACTCATATTGCCATGATATTTTTTAAAACTTCAGGTTATTATATGAAATGTATAGCACTTTAAACAATTCAAATGGGATTTTTTTTTCTTTTTTTACTTTCATTGAACTTATTTTTCTAAGAGACAGGGAGAGATAAAGTGAGAGAGAATCAATTGTATTTATTTTTTCATCTTTTGTTGTTGTTTTTTTGACACTTAGTTGTGTATATAATGCTGGGGTTTGAACCCAGGCCCTCATGCATGCCAGGCAAGCCCTTAACATCTGAGCTATCACTCAAGTCCCTCATTGAATTTAATTTTAGCTGATGCATAAAACATAGAAATTGTACATATTAATGGAGTAATATACATAATATACATAATGTACATAAATATATTGTGTTATGTATAAATTATGATTATTTTGTCATAAAATTATCACATAGAGTTTTAAAGTATCTTTTTAAATTAAAATGCATTGTTTAAAACTTGTTCCATAAATTAACCGGGTCTTTGGAATATATCTTAAGCATATGTCTCTTCAATAATACTAGTAAGCAATATTATTTTACACTATGGATTATTATGTAGAGTTAGTATATTTGGATTCATCTTTTGTTTGTATACATCTTTGTCTATGAAGATATAGAGATGTACTTTTTTATATTTCAGGAGTTATACTTTTTATGCTATGGTGTATACTCTGGTCATTCTCAGGCTCTGAAGCTCTCCCTGGTGGAAATTTATTTGGATTATTAATTATTTTTAGTGGTTCCTTTTTTGGGGGGAAATTTTTGGAAGTCATCAGAATACCTTCAGTGCCTCCACTTCCACCCCTTCTTGGTAAGTGTATAATTAGCTCTCATTTCTTTGTTGTTGACTATTTGTGAATTTTGAACATTTTCTAGTTGGGACTACATATAATCAGAAATATTTCAATTTAATATGACCTATATAGTATAGTTTCTTTGTGTATGCATTTACTGTATATGTGTCTGTGTATATATGTATGACTTTTTACATATGCATTTATTTTTTCTATATACATATAATTTTTCCAAACAATTTATTCTTAAAATAATTTGAACATCCTCAATATATAATTCTTGTTGCTCTATCACTTAAAAAGATTTTTTACGTTATTTAGAATATATTGTAGAAAAAGAAAAATTTAGAAAAGTTTTGAATTTTTGTGTAGATCTGAATTTTGTGTACAAATACCAGATTCAAATATTATAGGCACCAGAAGGTCCTTTGATTTTTGAGGAAGCTGTTTGGTCATCTTTACTATGTATATTTATGGATGCATCATCTGCCTCACCTGCATCATACATTATTACTTCAACACCAGAGTTCTGTAACTCTTCATTTGAACAGAGTAAAATTAGTAGAATTTTTATCAGAGATGTGTCTCATATCTTCTAAGTAATCAATAAATCTAAATATTCAGCATGCTGTCAACAGAGATTATCTCTATATAGTAGACCTTTTCTATGTTCATAATAATCTTACAGAACCTTCTAGGTATTCATTGATTCTTTTCCCTCCCCTCTAAAACTTCTGTTTTCCCCATAGCTTAGTCTGTTTGCATCTTTTTCATGGACTATGGCAGTCTTTTAATAGGTCTTTGTCTCCAGTTTTATTCCTGTCGAAATCACTAAAACCAAAACAGAAAACCAGGCCTATGATATCACTTTCTGCCTAAAACATTCCCATAGTTCCTTACTCTGTCTAAAGGGAAACTTTCCATGATCTGGCCCCTCCAGCTCCTTCTGCCATTCCCATTCTTGTCCTTTATGATCTAGCAACAATGAATTACTTATATCACATTTAGATATGTTGTTTACTATCTTCATTCCATTATTCATGCTGTTTCCTTTTCTTGTATGTAGCTTGTTCTTTAGCCAAAGTAGAGAGATACTTCTTGTATTTGAGGGGAATGTCTGTTTTTCTCTCTTGGAAAATAGAACTAAACCAGACATTCTTTGTTTTCTTTCTTTCTTTTTTTTTAGGAATGTTACTGGCTGGTTTTATCATCAGGAATATTCCCTTCATTGGTGAACATGTCCAAATACATAATACATGGTCTGCAACTTTAAGAAACACTGCCCTTACCATAATCCTAATACGAGCTGGGCTTGGACTCGATCCACAGGTAAATTTTTGAATGTATGTTGGATTATTTCAAGTATTAGACATGGGTAGAAAAGAAAAAGAGGCAGAATTTTCATAATAGCTGTTCTAAGTAGAGTCTATAAGCAAACTAAGATAAAGAACAAAGATTTTGCAGAAATACTAACACCTTAATTTCTATTTCTAACCATCATTTTCACTTTTGTAAAGAAAAATCACTGTGGTATAAGGTCTCTATTGGTGGAGCATCTATAATTATTTGTGAAGAGAAAAATGTCCTTTATGCCAACCCAGATGCCCCTCACTGGATGAATGGATCCAAAAGCTCTGGTATATATATAAATATAATGGAGTTCTACTCAGCAATTAGAAACTGATATTGTAGCCTTTGAAGGTTAATGGATGGCAATGGAAGAAATCATGCTTAGCCTTATCAAAGTTAGCCAAGCCAAGAGACTCAAGGATTGAATGTTTCCCCTCATTTGTGGAGGTTAGAGCAAAACCCAGGCTTGGGTGAAAAGTTGTCAGACTCATTTATTAGACCCAGCAAAGGCGTAGCAACACATAATCTAGGGGAACCATAGATGGGGGGTGACAGGCAGGGGAAGGGAGAAGGAGGGAGGTTGGGGGGAATCTAGGGAGATAATCAACAATTTAGCATACTCTTTACCCCCCCCCCGAGAATCCAAATAATACTTCATGCAATCATTTAATTCTGGAAAATTCACAATCTAAACATTTATATCAGTTGTAGGGGCAAAATATAGAAGAATCAAGAGACTGAGACATGGGCAATATGGGGGTAACTGTTTTAGGAGCAAATGTATATCATATTGTTACTTTATACCCATTTATGAATGTACAATAACTCCTTAATTAAAAAAATTTTAAATGTCCCTTATGCAGCATTTGTATTACTTGGGAGGCTCTTCTATGGAGAACTGTTTAGTTTTCATTTAGCAAAGGATAAAGGTTACCTTATAGAATGCTTTTCTTTTTCTTTTTTTATTTATGGAAATTAAGAAATTCAGCAATATATTTGTTTCATAATTTTTCTCTCCACAGAACCATGCTCCTTGTATTTTTGCACTGTTGTAAAAGCTAACTTTAAAATTGCTTCTTAGAATGTTACAATCAAATTGGACTTACCTTTCCTATGTTCATACATGAACGTTGCATAGGAAATCACATCAGTGTGTTCATTAACAAGTCACTGAAGTTTAAAAAAAACTGTTAGTAAACAATATGAAAATCAGTAGAGAAGAGAGAATGGGAGAAGAGGGGAAATACTGGGGACAGAATTAAAATGTTATACTCCATGCTTCTATAATTATGTCATTGTAAATTCTATTGTCATGTATAACTAAAAATAACAGGGGGAGGGAGGAAGGTAGAGGAAAGGAAAGTACTAAAAACTGAATTCAAAAAAGCTATATGTTTTTATAATTAGTCATGGTGTATTCTAATGTCATGTATATCTAAAAAAGAAATAATTAAATTTAAAAATATTTTTAAAAGAACATTACAATCTGTGCTTTAAGAAAATGACTATACATGTGTAATATAACAGCAACTCAAATAAATGTGAAAATGTATAGGTTTAATGGAAATACTGTCTCATGGGCATAAATAATTATAGCCAGTGATAATTTATTATATTCTCTGGAAGAAAATTTGAACCATTGAGAAAATTGAAAAATCCTACATTTTAAAACTAATTACAGACTTCTAAGGTTATTTTTTGGCATCTTGGTGTTTTTTATTTAATTAATCAATCAGTTCATTGCTAAATGTTGATTAATGGGAAAACACCCATAGCATATTATCATTCTACCTTGTATTAGGAAAAGTAATTTAGAAATAGTTAATCATAAAGAAGTGAATCCTTTAAAATAATTATAACAATATTTTATAAAGTATGAAATTGTTATTCAATATGTATGATAACATAAATTTAGCTATATTAAAGTTTCAAGCCCAGTAAGATGATCTGGCCAAATAAGACTTCGTGTAGTAAAAGTTTATTACTCAAAAGAGTCTCTAGTTCAATGTTTGCTTCAATAATTTTCTTGTTTTCCTTTGTAAGTTTACTTAAATATTGCTCTATGTTTCAGGCTTTACAACATTTGAAAACAGTTTGTTTAAGATTGTCTATGGGTCCATGCATCATGGAGGCTTGTGCAGCTGCTGTTTTTTCCCACTTCATTATGCAATTTCCTTGGCAGTGGGGATTTCTATTAGGGTAATTTTTTTTCTTTCTTGCCTATGAAAATACACAGTTATGGATGCTTGGATTAAAACAATTGACATATTCAGAATCTTGGATAGACAAGGACTTCATTAAAATTTGTTCCACAGAAATGGAAAACGTTGGAAATCAGTTGATTGAAAACAGAGCCGTGTCCCAAATCTACCATATCTTTGACTAACATTCATAGTTCCTAAATATGTAGTGCCATGATACTCTACTTCATTACTTCTCTTCTGTATTGTAATGTCTCTGTATATTTTATCCTATCAAATGGCCTCTTCCTACTACACTATATGTGTGTATATGTATGTATGTGTATGAGAGAGATTTTATATAGCTAAATATATATATATAAATTAAAAATCCCCCATTTAAAAAAAAACTCTTTTCCTAGATTCTATGCCCCAACTGCCTTTCTCACCATTGACTTACCTTATTCCAAATTCCTTAAAATAAGTCTGTAAGCACTTATTGCCAAATCCAATGGATTTTTAAAATTAACTTGTATTGTTAAATACCCGAATACATTTATCTTTTTCTGTTTGTTGTTTTCAGTGCTGGGGAATCAAACCCAGGGCCTCAAGCATATGAGGCAAGCACTCTACCATTGAGCTCTACACCCTTCAACCCTGCATTTATCTTTTGAAAAATTAGAACTTTACAGATAAAAGTGAAGTACTTATTGACTATGCTGTCAGTATATAAAATTGTAATGCATCCACATCCCCTCAAATGGTAGGGTTTATTTAATTTTAGCATTTAAGTGAATGGAGAGTGGTATCCAATTGTGGATTTCATTTACACTTCCCTAACTACTGTCATTGAGTATTTTTTCATGTGTTAGAACTATTTGTATGTCTTCTTTGATGAAGTGTCATTCAAATCTTTTGCCAGTTTTTAAAATTAAGTTCTTCAACTTCATATGGAGTTTTAAATTACTTTTATATTCTGGACCCAAGTATCTTGCCTAATATATGTATTATTTTTTGTCTTAAAACGTGTGACTTACCTTATTTATTTATTTATTGGCTAAAATAACAGAAATTTATGTATCACAGTTCTGGAAGTTAGAAGGCAAATTTTCTTCCTATTTAACAGTTCTCCTTTTCCTTCTATCCATTAAATACTGGAATAACTTAAGGTATAATATCAGACCCCCTTTTTTTTCTTTTTCTGACCCTTTCTTTCTTATATTCTAGTGATTTCAAATTCTGTCTACAAGCTGTTTATTTTCAAATACATAACTCAAGTCTTCTATATTCCTTTTACTATAGGAGACACATACCAAGCTCTGCAAGTGGGATATCACATCAAAGTCTAGGGTCATATTTCATGAGGCAAGGGTAGATGTCTAGTCCTCAAAAATCAAAAATGTTCATCTGAAATTTTGTCAGTTTCATTTTAAATCTCATTATGCAACATAATTATTTTGAGTATTTGTCATGTGCTAGGCATTCTTCTGTGAGCTTTATACCTGTTAATTCATCTTTGTAATGCTCATGATGATTTTATTGCCACATTACAATTTCTAAGTTTTAGAAAACTCAGAGGATGGTTAAATGAAAATTCCTTAACCTTATAAGCCACTGAAATTATCTCATCCATGTGCTAAGACTCTGAATGTAAGGCTTATGATAAAAGTGGCAGGATAAGAAATGTTTAGTCAAAAAATAAATTAGGATAATTGGAAAATTATTTGAGAAAATTAGAGTATTGTTAGTTTTTTTCTTTAGTATGGATGTAATAAACTAAAAACTTGAACATAAAATGCACATTTCTAAAAATGTAAAACATAAATTTCTTTAAAAAATACTTTTGGTGGTAGAGAGGCATTTACATTTTCCCAAAGTGTGTTTATTTTAAATTTACATGTAAAGTTATATGTATTTATTATGTACAACATGGCTTTATGGAGTATGTATATGTTGTGGAATGATTAAGTTGATAACTAAGGAAAATATGTGATACATCATATAGTTACCATTTTTGTGGGGAAAAGTTGTAATATCTACTCTCAGTATTACTCGAGTATAACTATTGTCACTATGCTGTACAGTAGATCTATTGAATTTTTTCCTTCTACCTAATTATAATTTTTTATGCTTTTGACTATCATTTCCCTAATTCCCCTCTTCATTTTTTAGTAGTGTTTCAAAGAGAAGATTTAATTTCAAGTTATATTTTAATTGTTTTTCTTTTATGATTTGTACTATTTGTGTAGTATTGGAGATTTTTGCCAACCTTAACAAAAGTTATGTTAATTTTTTATACTTTCTTCTAAATATTTCATAATACTAGATTTAAACTTAGGTGACCTTACCCGTTTTCAGTCAACTTAGGTGACCTTAGCAGTGTTCAGTCAACTTTTGTTGGATGCGAAGGTTCACTTTTGTTCTGTAAGGCTATGGAGTTGTGTCTGTACCACTAATGGAGAAATCTTCCTCATTATATTATTTTAGCACCTCTGGTGAAAAATAGACCATATGTAGGTGGGCTTATTTCTGGATTATGTATTCTATTCCATTGATCTATATGTCTAGACTTCTACCAATATCACATTTCTTGGTTATTGTGAAACAGAACTTTTTACATGAAGTCAATTGCTGTTTTCCACTGACTGGTGAGACTGGAGTTTCTTCTGCTTCTGACAGCTGATGGGGTCGGCATGAGATGCAGGCCTCTGCAGCTGATAAGTATTGTAGCTCTCAATGGTGCAGCAGACTCCCACCAACAGCTCACCATCAATTCTTTCTTGCTTCTGGGTTCTTGTCTTTTGAATTCGAAGAATGAAATCCACAGACCAGGATGAGTGAATGGAAAAACAAATTATTGAAGAAACAGGAACAGGAACAGGAACAGACTTGGATAACAGGCTTTCTCTGCCTGAGTGTGCTCAGCTAGGGGTGTATATAGCACTTGGGTCACTGCTGTTGGTCCAAACTTATGCCAATTAGGGTTTGAGAAAAGTACTAATGCTATTAGTCCAAATTTATGCTAATTAGGGTTTGAAAACCCTTTAACACCATTAGTCAAATCTTAAGTCCTAACTAACTTTCAGGATTGCCATGCTTTCACTTTCTCCTTCTCAGGAAGCAGATTGATCTTAGTGAATAATGCAAGCTCAGTGGGGGTGGGGAAGGCTGGATCTGCAAGCGCAGGGTGACACAGGATCCAACAGCAAGTGTCTGCCTGGCTGCCCAATAATGACTGTCAGAGTTGGTGGGACCTGACTCACCTGTGTGCTAGCTCGCTCAGGCCTACTTGGAGGGTTCTGTCCTGTGCTTGCTACCCGCTTTAAACACATGGGCCGCCACTCTACCACTCCCTCACCCAGAGGCCCCTTCACTCCACAAGGACCAATAGGCCAGATACACAACGTGGGTGCCCGGAAGCTGGATCAACCGTACCTTTACAGTAAAACTTGATGTCAGGCATTTAAGCCCTCTAAATTTGTTATTTTTCAAGATTGAATTGTTTAATCTCAGGTCTTTGCATTTTCACACACATTTCAGGTAAGGTTGTTAAGTTTCACAAACAAAAAAAATTCTTGGATTTTCATTGTAATTGAATTAAATCTGTAGATGAATTTGGAAATCGTTGATTTATACAATATTGGGTTTTACAATCTATGATTGTGGTAAATCTGTCAGTTTATTTGAGTGTTTAATTTCTTGTTTTACAATTTTAAGGTTTTATAATTCTTATACATATTTTATTAAATTTATTCCCAAGTATTTTATGTTTATTGATACTGTAAGGTATATTGTTTTCTAGTTTACTTTCCAAGTATTCATTGCTATTCCATGGAAATGTAATTTATGTTTACATATTAAAGTGGGATTCTTATTACTAAATATAATTAGGTTTCCTAATTAAGTCTGAAAACTGTCTTTTAGAGTATTTAGATGTTTTATATTTAATATAATTATCAATATTATTTGGCTTAGATCTGCCATCTTATTGTTGTCTATTTGCCTGATGTCTTCTTTGATCTTTTTTTACTCTTTTCCCACAATCTTTTCAATGAACTAATTATTTTTCATGATTTCTCCATTCCTGTTGATAGGAACTCAAAAGATTTTCTAGCCTGTTCTGAGTTCTATAAATTATTCATCTTAGTGCTCCTCAGGGGTCTTTCTTCAGGAGTTGTTCTTGTTCGATTTTATAGGGTTTTTACTTTACACTTGTAATAAATGATATTCATCAAAAGACACAAGGGACCCCAGATACAAATTTCTGGAACTTTCTTTTTGTAGCATACACTCTGAAGTACTTTGCCTTAAATTTTTAAAAAAATTTTGGTTATTTGCTTTTCCAAACTGTGTTCTTTTTCTCAACTCAGCAAGATAGCTAGACTCTAGCTTTCCTCCCCCACAGCCTTAAAATTGCTCCCAAGAAGAGTCTGAACAATGGTAGAGTTTACTTCATTTGTTTCCCTGTTCACATTTGTGATAGTCCTGTGCTGTTGATTGCCCAGTGTCTGAAAAAGGTTGTTTCCTGTATTGTCTAAGCTTTTTTAGATGCTTTCAGCATTTCTAACTTTAATATAGTATAATTATCAAGTTTCTTATTAAAATTTTTGTGTCATATTTACAAAATCATTCCTTATCCTCAAACTTGTAAAATATTCTTCTATATCATCGTTTAGAGCCAAGCATATTGACACAGGTCTGTAATCCCATTTACTTTGGAGTCAGAGGCAGGAACTTCACAAATTTGGAGCCAGCCCCAGCAACTTAACAAGAACCCGTCTTAGAATCAGATTTATAAAGGGGATGTAGCTCAGTGGTAGAGCATTTGTCTAGCATATGTGAGGCACTGGGTTCAATCCCTAGTACTGGGCGGGGGGGAATGTTCTAGAAATTTTACTGCATTACCTTACACATTTAAAACTACAATCTATCTCAAGCTATCTTGAATTGACTTCTGTGTTTGGTGTGACAAAGGGCCAAGTTTTGTTTTGTTTTGTTTTTAGGAGGAATTGAATTGTTTTGTTTTTCTTTTTCCTTTTTCTCTCTCTCTTGAATGGATATCCAGTTGACATCACACCATTGATTAAAGAATTATTATTCCCAGTCCCACTGTTCTTAGTGTCACTTTTATCATGAATCAACTTTTCACATATGTATGGATCTGTTTTTAATCTCTCTTCTTACCCAATGGTATTGTCTATTCTCTGCCTTATTTATGGCAACGTCTTAAAAACTTTTGATGTCTTGTAGTACAAAACTATCACTTTTATTATCTTCAGAAGTATTTTTAGTGTTCATAACTTTTATATTTTCATGTTAGTTAGAATCAGTTTGTCTATTTCCACCAAAAAAAAAATAGTATTTTGATTGGAATTTTCTTGAAGCTATAGATCAATTGAGGGATGATTGACACATTTACAATATTGAATCAATCTGTGGTCTACCTTTTTCTTCATTTCTTAAGATGTTCTCTGTTTTTTCTTAAGGTTGCTTTTTCATGTGTATAGGTCTTGCAAATATTACACTTATTCCTAAGTGTTTGATACTTTTTATGTTAATTATAAATAGTAATTTAAATTTTTGTTACTTAATTTTTTGCTGATATTTAGAAATATGGTTTATTTTTATGTTCCTTTGTTTCCAAAAACCTTGCTATGCTAAAACTTATTAATTCAAATGCATTTATAAAGTTCCCCTTTATTCCTAGTTTGCTAAAAGTTTTTGTAGGTATAAACTTTAACCAAAAATTGGCTTCTATAAGATGGTGATACAAATTTTCTATTTTATTCATTATAGTAAATTACATTCATTGATTTTTTTTTTAAAGAGAGAAGGACATGGGTGGGGGGGAGAATGAGACACAGAGAATCAATTTTTATTGAATTTTTTACATGGCTTTCATTGCTTTGATACTTAGGTGTGTACGTGGGTGCTGGAGTTTAACTCTATGTATTCTCACATGCCAGGCAAGCGCTATAACTGCTGAGCCACTGCTCCAGCCCCACATTCATTGATTTTTAAATGTAGGTCATGCAGTCATTCATGAAATAAACCAAATTTAGTAAACATCCTTATACTTATCAACTTTCCTATACCATTTTGTTTTATATGTATTAGGTATATATGTGTATCATTTTAGATATATGAATATAGTTAGATATCTAAAACTTTCTCTCTTTCTGTGTGTGTATGTCTGTCTATCTATCTGAGAGTCAGTTTTTTAAAAATTTGGTCAGAAGGCTTGGAGAGGTGGCTCAGTGGTAGAGCGGTTGCCTGGCATGCAGAAGGATCCAGGTTCAAACCCCAGCACTAAATGTCAGAGATACTAAAACCAGATTTTAAAAAAATAAATTTTTTTCTAAAAAAGAACATTTAAAAAAACTCAGTCAGAGAGGTTCCATCCTAAAACATGTCCATTGAACCCATTATAGGTCAATTTTATTTCATTTTTTCAATATGCTTTCTTATATGTTCTTTTTTACTTTTCTTGGATTAACAAAATTTTGTTTATTCCTTTATATTTAGAAAATAGACACTTATTTTCCCAGTAATTACACATAATTTTAGAAAACATTGAAATTTAAAAGCATATTTTCACTTGTTTCCACTCTCATGTTCTTCCACCAGTTGATATAATCTAGAATTTTAGTTGAAGATTTTCTGTAATTTATTTAAATTTTAATAAATTTAGCAATAAGTTTTGTCGTTCTTTGTTTTATATTATCATCATCATCATAATACTCGGCTGTGGATGTGGCTCAGTGATAGACCATTTGCCTTAGAACAATCCCCAGCACCCCAAAAATAGTAATAATTTTTATTATTATTCAAATAATCATCATGACTGCAAATGTTTATATAATGCTTTCCATATGTCAGACATTTGAAATACTTAATAATTATTAATTTAATCCTCACAACCCTATAAAATAGATATATTATTATTCCTATTTTGGGTAGAAATAGAGGCATGGTTTTCCTATGGTCAGACAACTAATAAGGTAAAACTCAGATTTGAAGCCAGAACTATGACTCAGCTTAGAGCCCCCCAGTATAAATTAGGCTGCCCATATCCTTTTCTTTCAGATCTTTTTTTCCCCACATTTTTATTAAAGCATTTAGTTGTGCACAAATGATGGGATTTATTGTTACGTATTCATGCATGCACTCAATATAACAAAATATACTTTGGCCAATATCCCTCCCCAGCAAATCCCTTCTCCCCTTCCTCCTCCCACCCTGTGGTCTCTTTATTCTACTGATCTTCCTTTGATTTTTTTTTTAACTTTTTCTGAGTTTTTTTTTTTAATTGCTTGGGAGCTATTTAGTATCTTAGAGAGGTACAAAATATACTTTACTTTTTTTATCCCCCTTTTTCCCTCCCATCCTTCTTCCCCTCCCCCTACTGTTTCTTCTATTCTATTAGACTTCTTTAGCTATTATATATATTATATATTATAATTATTCTTATTAATCTATTGTTGTTATCTATTATTACTCTATTAATTTGTATTTGAATGGTTCTTTCTGTAATGTTATACTTCCATCCCCCTTTCCTCTATTTTACTCAAACTTCCACATATGAGAGAAAACATTCAACCTTTGAGTTCTGAATTTGATTAATATCACTGAGTATGATGTTCTCCATTTCCAACCATTTACTGGCAATTGCCATAATTTTGTTCTTTTTAATAGCTGAGTAAAACTCCATTGTTCTACACATCACAATTTCTTAATCCATGAATCTAATAATGGACATCTGGGTTGATTCCATAATTTAGCTATTGTGAATTGTGCTGCTATGAACATTGATGTGAGAGTGTCACAATAATATGCCAATCTTAGATCTTTTGGGAAAATACCCAGGAGTGGGGGTTGCTGGGTCATATGTCAGTTCCTTCTGAAAAAAAAACAAAACATTTTTTTTTTGCTGTCATAGAAAATGATGAATTAAGCCAAATTATTTCCAAGTTCTTCGAAGATTATTAAATACAAAGTATCCTTCTAAAAGTATCCAAAATTAAATCAAAGACACATTATCAAAGTAAAACACTTGGAACATGAAGAATTCTTTTAAGTTCTAATATTTTCACATTTCTTTGTTTTTAACCATTTGTAATTGTATGTAGGTCATATTTTAAGCATTGTTTTCAAGACATAAAATAATGTAATATCTTTTTAAAAGTGCAACCACAACTATAAAATAAAGGAACTTATTGAAAAGAGATCAAATCTGCTACATACATAAGATGGTGTAACTTAATAGACATTATAACATGAACCTTTCCAAACAAGTTTACCAAGCAACATCTCCCATGTTTAGTTAGTATTAAAACAATCTTCTCATTTAGAAAAATCAAGGCATCATTTCATTAGTAAAGTCTATTCTTCCCAATTTTATACTTTCTTGTCTTCATTTAGTAGTTGTTATTCATAGTAGAAGATAAATTTTATTACAGTATAAAAATCTTAGGAACAACAAATCACAAATATTCCATTTTTTTAAGTAAAAGTGTTTTCTTTCCTAAAATGTAAACATCCAGGAACTAAAACATACATGATATTCTGGTGTAGCTACACCAGTAACTCCCTTATTAAAGAGTATATATGGTAGTAAGGTTTTTGTTTATCTTAATACAAAGCACTTCATCAGGAGAACCAGGCCATGATTATTGAAAACAATTCTATTCCTTCATTCAGATTCCTTATTTGAGTAGAAAATCATTAATTTCTGTAGGATTTTGGCTGTAGGACCAGGCCACAGGAAAGGTCTGAAATATCTCATCGTCATTTGGCTGAAGAAATGTTTTCTTGAGACTTGGAGGCAGTCATTCATCACTTTGTGCTGGAAGGCATTTCTCAAAAAAACTTCATCCCATTCTTCACAGTAAAGCCCAGGATCTGGGCTCACAGAAGGGGTTGCTTCCCTCCTGAAGGCCAACCAGCAAGAGCATCCTTGCAGGCATTCTGCATGCAGTGCTGCTGAAACTCACCTGCCGCCTGAGAGACCTTGATCCTCTCCAGCCAGCCTCCAGCTTCAGCTGCTCCACCAGGCTCTGCAGGGCGCTCACGCTGGCCTCGGAAGACCGGTAGGCCCGGCACTGGCTCCAAGGATAGCTGAGCCAGGCTGAGCTGAGCGACGGGTCCCGAGCGGATGCCGCCCCCACATCTGAAAATTTTTTGAGGAATCTCTATACTGCTTTCCAGAGTGGTTGTACTAGTCTGCAGACCCACCAACAATATACAAATGTTCCTTTCTCCCCAAAATCTCACCAGCATTTATTGTTCATATTCTTGATCACTGCCGTTCTAACTGGAATTGAGATGAATTTCTTTTTTTTAAGGAGCGAGACAGTGTGAGAGAGAGAGTCAATTTTATTTAGTTTTTCGTGTACCTTTCATTACTCTGACACTTTGTTGTGTATGTGGTGAGCTAGAGTTTGAACCCGCATCCTCTTGTATGCCAGGCAAGTGCCATAACCACTGAGCACTGCTCCAGCCCAGAGATGAAATCTTAATGTAGTTTTGATTTGCATTTCTCTGATTGCTACAGATATTGAACTTTTTTCATTACTTATTGGCCTTTTATGTTTCCTCTATTGAGAAGTTTCTGTTTAGTTCTTTTGCCCATTTATTAATTGCGTTATTGTTGTTGTTCTTGTTCTTGTTTTGGTGCTAAGTTCTTTGAGTTATTTGTATATTCTAAATTATTAGTGTCCTATCAGAGAGGTAGCTGGCCAAGACTTTCTCCCATTCTGTAGACCCTCACTTCACAGTCTTAATCATTTCCTTAGCTGCCCTGAAGCTTTTTAATTTAATGGCATCCCATTTATTGATTCCTGGTTTTATTTCTTGTGCTTTGAGGGTCTTGTTAAAGCAGTTGGTGCCAGCTTCTATATGATGGAGTTTTGACCCTTTGTTTTCCGCTAGTATTAGCATTTGTAAAGTTTCTGGTCTGATTCTTAAGTCTTTGATCCATTTGGATTTGAGTTATGTGCAGGGACAAAGATAAGGATCTAAATTGTTTCCATTTTTTTTTCTTTTGAACATATAGCTATCCAGTTTTCCCAGCACCATTTGTTGAAAAGTCTGTCTTCTCTCCAAAGTATTTCTTTGACGTTTGTCAAATATCAAACAGCTATAGGTTTGTGGATTTATCTGTGTTTCTTCTTTCTATTCCATTCGTCTTCATGTTTATTTTTGTACCAATACCATGCTGTTTTTGTTACTACAGCTCTGTAGAATTTCAGATCGGGTATTCTGATGCCCCCTGCTTTACTTTTCTTCCTTAGCATTGCTTTCATTATTCCAGGTATCTTATTCTTCCAAATGAGTCTAAGAATGTTTTTTCTACTTCTATGAAGAATGTTATTGGCATTTTTCCTTTTGGGGGGCCACCAGAGATTGAACCCAGGGGCATTTTAACACTAGAGCCACATCCCCAGCCCTTTTCATATTTTATTTTGAGATGGGATCTCATTAAATTTCTTAGGACCTCACTAAGTTGCTGAGGCTAGCTTTGAACTTGTAATCCACTTGCCTCAGCCTCCTGAGTCACTGGGATTACAGATGTGCACCACTGTACCCAGGTATCATTGGTATTTATGAAAATTGCATTGAATCTGTATAGCACTTTTGGTAGTATGGCCATTTTGACAATATTAATTCTGCCTACCCAAGAACGTAGGATGTCTTTCCATCTTCTAAGGGCTTCTTCAATTTCTTTCTTCTGTGTTCTGTAATTTTCATTGTAGAGTGCTTTTACCTCTTGGTTAAATCAGTTCCCAGTATGGTTTATTTGTTTGTGGTTATTTATTGTGAGTGGGATGGTTTTCTTGATTTCTTCCTTGCCTGAATCACTATTGGAGTATAGGAAAGCTGTTGATCTATAGATGTTCATCTTGTGTCTTGACACTTTGCTAAATTTATTTATAAGCTCTAAGAGTCTTCGGGTAGAGTTTTTGGATCTTCTATATATTGGATCATATCATCTGCAAACAGAGACAGTTTGACTTCTTCTTTTCCTATTTGTATCTCTTTGATTTCCTTTTCTTGCCTGATTGTTCTGGCTAATGTTTCAAGGACTACATTGAATAGGAATGGCAAAAGTGGACAGCCTTGTCTTCTTCCTGAATTTAGTGGAAATGTTTAGAGTATTTTTCCATTTAGTATGATGGCTTTGATTTGTCATAATGGCCTTTACAATGTTGAAGTAAGTTCTTTTGATCCCTAACTTTTCCAGTGTTTTTAACATAAATGGGTATTGGATCTTGTCAAAGGCCTTTTCTGTATCTGTTGAGATGATCATTTGATTTTTGTCTTTAATTGTGTTTGAGTGATGAATCACATTTATTGATTTGCATATGTTGAACAAACCTTTAATCCCTAGAATGAAATCCACTTGATCGTGGTGTATTATCTTTTTTAATGTAGTTTGTTGAAATTTTATTAAGGATTTTTGCATATATATTCATCAGGTATATTTGTTTGTAGTTATCTTTCCTTAATACATCTTTGTCAGGTTTTGGATTCAGGGCTATGCTTGCCTCATAAAAAGTGTTTGGAAGTGTTCCATCCCTTTCAATTTAGTTGAAGAACTAAAGAGAGAATGGTGTTAGTTCTTCTGTAAAGGTCTGGTAGTACTGATCTGAGAATCCATCAGGTCCTGGGTTTTTCTTTTTTGGAAGACTTTTAATTGCTATTTCATTTTCATTGCTTGATATTGGTCTATTTAGGATTTCTATATCTTCCTGATTCTGTTTGGACAGGTCATATGTGTCTAAATATATTTGTCCCTGTCTTCTTGTCCCTGTCTTCCAGATTTCCTAGTTTTTTGGAGCATAAATTTTCAGGGTAGATTCTGAAAATTCTCTGTATTCAGTGGGGTCTGTAGTGGTATCTCTGTTTGTTTTCCTCTCTGATTTTGTTGATTTGCTTCATCTCTTTCTTCTGATTAATTTGACTAAGGGTTTGTCAGTCTTTGATTTGAGGGTTAGTTTGTTCTTGAGACTTGAGGACTTGAAATGGAGCATAAGCTTATTTATTTGGGATCGCTCTGATTTTTTAATGTATGCACTCAGTGCTGTAAATTCTCTTAGAAATGCTTTCATATTATCCCAGAGATTTTGATATGCTGTGTTTTTGTTCTTGTTGGTTTCTAAGAATTTGATTTCATTTCTTCTTTGATCCATACTTCATTTAAGAGAGTATTATTCGATCTCCATATATGTATGTGCTTCTGTTCTTTTTCTTGCTGTTGATTTCTGGCTTCATTTCAGTATGATCTAGTAGGATTCATGGGATTGTATCATTTTTTGTATCTGCTACAATTTCCTTTGTTGCCTAGAATATGATCTACTTTGGAAAAAGTTCAATGCGCTGTTGAGAAGAAGGTAAATTCAGCTGTATGGGGGTGGAATATTATGTAAATGTCTGTTAAGTCCATTTGATATAGTGTTGTTTAGGTTGGAGATATAATGATTGATTTTTTTTTTTTTTTGGTGACCTCTCTGTTGGTGATAAGGGTGTATTGAAATCCCCCAGTATTACTCTGTTGGGGGTCATGAGGAGTTTAATGTCATGGAATATTTTTTCCATGTAATTGGGTATGTTGACTTTGGGGGCATAAATGTTTACTATGGTTAATATCTTCTTGTTGGATTATTCTTTTTTCTAGGATGTAGTGGCCTTTGTCTCTTCTGATTAATTTTTGTTTGAAAGCTAATTGTCAGATATGCAAATCACAACTGCTTGTTTTCTTGGACCATATGCCTAAAATGTTCTTTGCCATCCTTTTACCTTTAGCCTGTGGGTGTCTTTTCCTAAAACATGAGTGTCTGGTAAGCAGCATAGTTGGATTCTGTTTGTCGATCCATTCTGCTTGACTGTCTTCTTGTTGGAGCATTGAGACCATTAACATTCAGTGAGTGTTAATATGGATATGTATTTGTGGTTTAGTGGCATTGTGGTTTTTTGCTATATTTTATTCTTAGTTCTTAGTTTAGTTATAGTTCTCCTTTATTGGATTATTCTTTTATTGAATTTACTTTCTTTGTGGGCTTTGGGAATTTTTCTTCATTCCTCTGGGTGAAGTTTGTCTTTGAGTATTCTTTATAGGGTGGTTTGGTTCTCATGAATGCTTTTAGTTTATTATTGCCATGAAATGTTATTTCCACCTCGAATGAACCTGAGTTTTGCTAGGTAAGGAACCTTGACTGACAGCTGATTTCTTTTAGGGCTTGAAATATCTCATTCTAGGCCTTCGTGTCTGGGATCTGAGTTGAGAAATCAGCAGTGACCCTTATTGGTTTGCCTCTCAATGTGACTTGATGTTTCTGCCTTGCAGCTTTTACTATTGTGTCCTTGTTTTCTCTGTTAGGCATTTTAATTATTATATGTTTCTCATTTGGCTTGGTTTACTTGGGGTCTTACAATCCTCCCACATGTGAATATCTATCTCATTTCTGATATGGGAGTTTTCTGTAACCATCTCATTGAAAATATTCTTTGTGGTTTTAGTCTGTATCTCCATGTTCCTTCTATCCCAATGATTCTCATGTTTGTATTTTAATGTTGTCCCAGAGTTCTTGTACATTCTGGTCATGTTCTATAATTTTTTTCCCTTTACCACCTTCTGTGTACTTGAGATTATATAGCCTATCTTCAGTACCTGAAGTTCTGTCTTCAAGGGCTGAGGTTCTATTTTCTATGGAATCTAATCTGTTAGTGATGCCTTTGAGTTTGTAATTTGTTTGAGCTTGTCTTTCATTTCTAGGAGTTCTGCTTGGTTACTTTTCACTATTTTTATTTCTTTATTTAAGTGGCCTTTCATCTCCTGTAATTGATCTCTTAAGCCCTTCCTTAACTCTTCTTTTAATTCTTTGAACATTTTGGTAATCAAATTATCATAATCTTTCTCTGGGTTTTCATCCACCTCACTATCAGTGGGATCCTTTGTTGGAGTATTGTGGGTTGCAGGGGGAGATTTATTTACCTCTTTTCTCATATTTTCAAAGGTGATCTTGTGCATCTTATTTTGTGTGTGTCCTTTTGTGTGTAATTATTTTGTTTGTTCTGAGGTTTCTCTCTGGATTTGATGTATGGGTAGGTGCCAAATGATGGGACCTGATTTCCCCACTCAGTTGTTCTTTCTTGAGACCTGTTGATGGTTTGGGGTGTTTGTCTCCTCCCTTCTTGGAGTTGGAGTATGTCAAGGAAAGTTTAATTCGGCAGTAGAATTCCTAACCTGTGAACTTTTAGTGTCCCTGTAGATTCTCAGCACCTCACAAAATTGGGGGGAAACAAACAATAGCAACAATCAGTGCAAACAAAATACAGCATCAAACTGAATACTTCATACCTCCTATGACAACTACACTGTTAATTGCCACACCAAAAAAAAAAAAAAAAAAACCAAACAAACAAAAAACAGAAATAGTAGGGTCAGCAAATGCCTTTGTCAAAAATAAGTAACCATCAACTGTATCTGGAATTAAAGCAAGCAACAGATATAAACTATGTCATCCATGGCAGTAATGATTGCAGCAGCATTAATAGTGGGGGAAAGAGTTACATAAACCAGTTAGTGCTAGAAGTTGGTCAGAATACAGATGGTTAATAGAAAAGAAAATGTGGAAAGAAGGTAGAAAAGAGCTTACAATTTCATAGAGTGAACAGAAAGAATGCAGAAGAGATGTAGGATGTTATGAGAAAGGAGGAGGAATATATAGAAATAACAAAGTAAAGAGTGAGAGGGCAATAGAATTTGACTGTTATCAGAAGAGAGAAGGAGGAACAGGAGCAACACATAGATGATAAACAATACAAAACAAAACCAAATTATATTAATCAGTAACCCAACCCTCAAAAAGCAGGGAAAGGAATAGTAGTAACAACATTTTTTTAAAAAATGTTAAAAGTGAAAAAAAAGAAATACAAATGTATATATATCCATGAAAACATTAGCACAGCAGAAACACACAAAAACAAAAGAATAGGGGAAAAAAGGATTCCTAATGAAAAATTGAATAATTGTTTCCACTGAGGTGATCAAAAGAAAAAATGGGAGTAGATAATCACTGTCTAGCCCAACTGTGTCTCTTTGCATTTCTTCTTAGTTTCCCTTCTCAACAGAATGAGGTAGGGTGGGATGGGAAGTACTGTCAGCTGGATTTTTGTCTGCATGGACCAGATCAATGCACTCCCATTGCAGGGTTCTAAGAGTGGAGGTCTGAATGGCACACTTGGGTCTAATCAGGTTTCAGGGACTTTGCTGGGTGGACAGATTAGATCAACATACCCCATGGCCCTGGTTGTTGTCACTCTCTGCTGGAAGCCTGAATTTCAGGAGTCTTCCTAGGATTCTGCTCCTGGGGCAGGATAGCCAATTCTTCATCTACTCTGGTGCCCCAAACATAGCCTTTCCAGACTTCCCAGGTATATTCACATCCCCATGATTAGACTTCCAACCAGCTTCAGCTGGTCACATGAGCCACCAGGCTCAAAGGGGAAAGCAAGTTGGCCTCCCATTCACTTCAGCTTGAATCCCCCTGGGTAAAATATCCTCTGTGCCTGTTTCATTCCCATTCTGCTAGGTACACCTTAGGTAATGCAGCAGGCACTTGCCAGGACCATTCTTGCTCAGAACTCCCAGCTTCCATAGCTGTTGCCACCTCAAGATAATCATCTGCCACCACTGTCCATAACCAATTGGAAAACACTCCTCATGCACCAGCGTATCCTCGGTACCAGTCAAGGGCAGGATTCCTTTCTGATTTCAAGATTCTCTGAGCTAGATCTGTGTTCTGTGCTTCTCTGCACTCTCCCTCACTCAGTGCCAAGGCAATGCCCCTACCACAAGCCTGACTCCAATGTAGCCTTTCTTCTTTGGTTAGTGTACCCAAATTTCTGAGTCTGTAAGACACTTTGACTGTCCTATATTGAGTTTTAGTGAAATCCATTTTTCACCCACCTCAGAGAGAGGCAGTTCTCCTGTTGCTATAGTTCCATGTCACGGAGCAGTTAGGAATGCAGCCTTCTCCTAGCCCACCATCTTGAATCCCCCAGATCTTTTTTAGTGCTAAATTTTCTTCCTAATGAGTTGATCATCTAGTTGGCTTAAAATTGATCAGTAGTTGGTAAACTTGTCTTTTGAATGTCTGAAAATGGCTTTTATGTAGCTGAATATTGATTGTAGGTTCAAAATTGTTTTTCCTCAATACTCTGAATATATCACTGTTACCTCTTTGCATTAATTTTGCCCATGAGCAATTTGTTATCAAACTAATTGTTAATTCCTTTTAGGTAATCTCTTTCCCTTTGGAACTTTGGTTTTCTGAATTTTTCCAATATTTCGTTTCTTGATGCACAACATACAGCAATACTAGTTATTACCTAAAAGCCTGTGTGAAATACAGAACCTTTTGGAATTCCACCCCAGATCTTTGTAATCAAAATCTGCATTTTCATAAGATATTTAAGTAATTTATTTGCACTCTAAAACTTGAAAAGATTGTTTGCATGTTAGAATTTGAAAATAACAATTTCGTACAGATGTTTCTTAGTGAAATATTTCAACCATGTGAAAAAACAGAGAGAATAATACCATGAGCATCCAAATACCCTTAACATAGGCTTAACTCCTTATAAAGAATCTTAAAGTAAATTACAAACACAATTATATTTCACCCCTGTAATCAGTATTCATCTGAAAGGTAATGGCATTTTTCTAACTAATAATTTCTTAATATCCTTAGGTAGGTCTTTGTACAATTTGTTCTACATAATATTTGGGAGGGATCTTTCAATCAGAGGATTGTTACAGCTATTCTTTCTAGCTCTTAGTTATATCTTTTAAATCTTTTAATATATTTTCTTTCCCCAGCCCTCTCTTGTTATATGCTTTTTAACTCTTCAGTATCTATTGTTTTCTGATAGATTTCAGTTATTTATTATTTTATAGTCCATACTAGAAAATTCTCTGCTCAATCCTCCAGCTTATTAACTCACTCTTCAGCTATTTCTATATCAACTGCTTTTTAAAGTTTGACAAATATTTGTTTACAAAAATTATAATTAAAATTCTATGAATAGATACAGCATACTTTCATTATTCTGAGGATACTGACATTTATTCTAACGATTATGTTCTGATTGCTCTCTTTAAATTATGTCTCTTAAATAAGATATAAATTTTCCATTTAATAAAAATAATATCTCTATTCAGTGTTGGGTTTCCTCCAAATATCTGGTGATACTTTTTTTTTTTTTAACAACCTTACACGATTTTAACAAAATAATATAAAATGTGTATAAAATGTGTAAATATTCTGGATATTGTATCTGGTGATACTTTAATGGGTGCTTAAATGTAAATTTGAGACTTTTTGTTAACTTGGGATTCCTCTCTGTGCTGTTGTCATCTTGCAGAGAATATGCCAATCCTGTTACCAAGCAAGATAACTAAATTTCCTAGAAGCAAAGACTGAGATTAGGATTCTTGTGCAAGTTGTTTATTGAGGAAACCAGTGAAGGAAATGAAAGAAGCCAGATAGGCCTGGGAAAAATCGAATGCTCCCAAACTTTGCTACACATTAAAATCACCTGGGGAGCTTTTAAAAGTTCCAGCACTCAGAAGAATAATGTCAGCAAATGGAAGCCCCAGGCTCCCTTCACCCACAGAAACACCAACTTTGCAACAGTATATGGACCACATTGCTCTTGTGAAAACTCCAGAAGCCACTTGAGGGGTTACAGTGTCCCAAGCAAATGCAAAACTAAGAAGAGGTGAATTGGAGAGGTTAAAAAATTCTGATGCATTTAACCACCATATCCCATTTGCCACCTTGCACAGCTTGGAATAATTGGGAGAAAACTCCCACTTCCCAGTTTCTCCCTGAAGAGGGAAAGAGAAAGGTGGAATATGAGACCTATGTTTTGACTTTTCAGGGGATGTCCAAGAGATTGATTTCTATTTCACTGACTGAAAGTGCTGATGGAAAAGGAAGTGGAACACTTGGTACACCTGGGGTCCACTTAGAACAAAGGTAAGTCCTGCAAGTTACTAGAGCACCAGGGAGTCCACAGAGAACACATGGGCAAGCTTCAGAGTAGAAAAAGGTCACCTCTTCAGCTGGGAGATAATACATGCAAGACCAGAAAGCGCTTCCCCAGATAGAATTTTGAGGACACCAGAAATTTTAGATGGATGGATTGGGCAAGGTATTCATCTCCAAAAAGACAGTCCATAATTACTGGGAGAGGTAGCTGTTTTCAAAATGCCCAAATTTCAAAAGAGACGTCATAGCATACAAAGAAAGA
This sequence comes from Aplodontia rufa, assembly GCA_004027875.1. Lineage (NCBI taxonomy): Eukaryota > Metazoa > Chordata > Mammalia > Rodentia > Aplodontiidae > Aplodontia > Aplodontia rufa. The sequence goes on along the minus strand of PVKS010002859.1, from coordinate 26,183 downwards.
GATATTCATGGCTCATTCAAAGCAGCGCATCTCCAGAAACCAACTCAAAACAAATAGAAGTATATGAATGAGCCCACAAGCAAATTGAAATAATCATCATAAAGGTCCTCAATAACTAAAAGAGAATACACACAGACAACTAAATGAAATCAGAAAAGGGTATATGAACAAAATTGGAATATCCACAGAGATGGAAACCATTAAAAATCACCATAGAGAAACTCTGGATCTGAAAAATAAAGTAACTGAATTTAAAAATTCACTAAGTGGGATCCACAGCCTACCGAATCAAGCAGAAGAACTGATGAACTTAGAGACATACCATTTGAAATTACCAAGTCTGAGAAGCAAAAAGAAAACTGAATGGAAAAAAAAAAAAAAAGAAGAGAGCCTAAGGTGCTTCTGGAATGCCATTGAAACATTAGAAATCTTCAATAATTAAAAAAAACAGTGTGGTACTGGTACAAAGACACAGATCAATGGAACCAGAAGAGAGAGCCTAGAAATGAGCCCTCATAAACAGGAAAACATAATCTTTGACAAGGGTGCCGAGACTAACAGAGCAGAAAAAGGAGTTTCTTCTGCAAATGGTGGGAAAAAAATTCACTTACAAAAAATGCAATTAGTGGAAAGTCATGGTATTCTGTTTGGTAATATTTTCTTGGATATGACACCAAAATCACAGGCAACAAAAGCAAGTATGGACAAATAGAACTAAATTAAACTTTAAAACTTCTGCACAGCAAAGGAAACAGAGCAAAAGGACAACACTTGGAATGGGAAAAATGATTATAAAAAATATCTGATAAGGGGTTAATGTTAATAGATTTCATACAACTTAAAAACAATAAAATACCCCAAAGAAAAATGGGCAAATAAGTTGAATAGACATTTCTTGAAAGAAAGTGTACAAATGCCAACAAATATATGAAAAGTTGCCCAACATCTGTAGTCACTCAAAAAATGTAAATCAAAAGCAAAATGAGATGTCACCACATGCACATTAAAATAGCCAGTGTGCACAAAGTAAGAAGTGTTGGCAAGGATGTGAAGAAGTTGGATCCTGGTGTACTGTGGTGGAAAAGTAACATGGTGCAGTCACTACAAAAAAAAAATAGTTTGGAAGTTGTTTAAAAAGTAAAATTACCATATAATATAACAATCCTGCTTTTGGGTGTACAACCAAAAGAAAAACAGGATCTTTAAGAGATATTTGCACACTCCTGTTCATTGCAGCATTATTCACAGTAGCAAATGGGTGGAAATATCCCATATGTCCATCAACAGGTGAATGGGTTAAAAAAACATCCTATAGACAAACATGCCACAAGAAAAAGAAATCCTTTCATATGCTACAATACTAGCATATGAACCTTAGGATGTTATGCTGACTGAAATGTCACAAATAGTGAAATACTGGATGATTCCACCTATGTGAGCAGCCTCCAGTAGTCAAAATCATGGTAACAGAAAGTAGAATAGTGGTTTCCGGCATCTGGGAGGAAGGAAAAAGGGAATTGCTTGGTGAATATAGAGTTTCACATTTGCGAGATGAAAAAGTTTTTGAAGATCTATTGCACAACAGTGTAATACAATTAACACTCACTGACCTATATGTTTAAAAATAGTTAAAAGAATAAATAAACATTATGTATTTTCTACCACAATTAAAAAAAAAACCCCGCCCTCAGGGTCACACTCCATACTAAAAAGATCAGAATGGAAATCAGGCACTCTTATTCTTTAAAGGTCCCTTAGTACATAGTAGGCAGCCTGTAAGATCACTTCCAGTGAACTCTGCTTTCCTATATTCACACCTTTGTGTAATACTCTATTCTAAAGTGTGGAATGGACTTAACTGACTTGCTTCTAATGAACAAAGTGCAGCAGAAGTGATGGGATGTCACTTCCAAAATTAGGTTTTAAGAAGTTTGTGGCTTTTGTCTTGTATCTTGACTGTTTGTCTCAAGGGACACCAACTACCATGTCCTGAGGTTACCCTATGGAGAAGGAAGCCTCCTTAGCAAAAAATTGAAGCCTGCCAACAGCCATGTGTGTAAAGTTGGAATCAACTCTTCTCATGCACATACTTCATAAGAGATCTGAGTCACAGGCATACAGCTAAGCTGTACCCAGATTCCTGATACTAAGAAGTCGTGAGATAATAAGTGTTTGTTCTTTTAAACTGCTATGTCCCGATACAATTTGTTAAGCAAAGAGATAAATAATATGCCAGGTGACTCCATTGTGCAGCAAAGTTCAGGAACCACCAAACTAGGCAAACATATGGCTTCTGAGAAGTCTATTCTCTTCCTGAATTCAAGGGAAATCTGGAGCATAAACTAGATCAGGGAGGTTGTTCAGCAAGAGGATGAAGTCATAGACCCTTAACACTGACAGCAGTTGTCTGGCAGGAGAAGGCAAAACCTCCCTAGCTTCCCTAGTAAGCTCTTAGCAGAACAAAGCTCTTAGAAACCTGTAGATGGTAGATGTTAAAAGCCAATACATAGCAACTGAATGAAGTGTGCACTGGCCTACTAAAGACACCAGTAACATCTCTACACACAGAACACTTGGCTGTTGAAAAGTGAATGTGAATAAGATGAGGCAAAATTCTGGATGGGATATGCCAACAGAAGGTATTCAGAGCAGTTTCCCCATTCTTTGTAAGTATCATCAAGCACTGTAGGAGTTTTCTCACCTTTGTAATGTAATTGTTCACACACATCATTCCTTCTTTTAGGCAGACACCTTTGTTCCTTAATGAATTACTCAATAGGTAAGAATGGTGAAGGAAGGTAGATTTGTCTGTCCATTCTTACCATGATTCTTCAAATAATCACCCATTTGGTCTCCCCAGAGATACTCCTGCTCCCAGCACCTGCCTAGTCTAGCCTTGGAACACCTTTAAAAGTATACTAGATCTTTGGTAGCAGTCTTTGTTGATACACATTTGGGGGCTATGGTTTCCTTTTAAAGTCTTAAACTGTCTCTTGCCTTTCTGGAATATGCTTAGTTTCTTGTTTATTTAGGATTCCCCTTTTGTTTTCTAGTTAGTTTATGTATTTTCCTATTATTTTTATATCTTCACATCAAAGAATTTGGGGACAGAGGGAAAGGCTGCAATTTGTGCTCAGTCCGACATCTCGAACCACACCTCTATAAAATTTTAACCAGCACTGAAGAACTCATGGAAAGCTTTATCACCATTAAATGATTCTCATTCAAAAACAGTTTTTGCATGTTTTAAAGGTTAATATATTTCTTGTAAAATTTACAGCAGAACACTTGTTAAAGTGCATTTTAAAACTGGTTTTCAAAGCCTTCCTTTCAGTTTTGTACTAGGTGCTGTTTCTCCTGCTGTCGTCGTCCCTTCCATGCTGCTTTTGCAAGAACGTGGATACGGTGTTGAGAAAGGCATCCCAACCTTACTCATAGCAGCTAGCAGTTTGGATGACATTGTGGCTATCACTGGATTCAACACAGTCATGAGCATAGTCTTCTCCTCAGGTAAACAAGGAAGTACAGCAACTGCAATGGCGTTCCTGATCTTTTCTATAGTCCTTTAAGCAGATTTTCTGGCTTTACTTCTTCATTTATTAACTAAGGCTTTTCAATCTCTGGATCATTTTATTCTTTGTAGAGAGCTCATTCTAGACCAAGGAAGAAAGTTCAATGGTTTAAAAAATTACTACTTAACAAAAGGATTTCATTTTAGTAATTAAACATTTCAATTAATTTGATAATCCATATTGTTACTGTTTATCTGCTTGTGATACTTTGGAATTTCAATGACATTTTTCATTAAGAAAAGTTAAATCAGCAGTAGTATTAGTACTACTAATATCTTAATAGGTATTTTAAAAATACACCTTTTTGATCATCCTAATCAATCATTGGTTCACTGTTAAGACAATTTAAATATAAATGTTGGGACAACCATGTGCCTTTTTGGTAATGGCGGAATAAAATCCTACTACCCCATACTGATTCCCAAGGTGATGTCAGATCTTGAAGGTTGCTGCAAAAGTTGTGAAAGTAAGTATTTGTACATTTAGTATTCCTTATCTATAGTGTTACTGAAGCATGTATGTACGTTTCATGTTGAAAAGATGTAAAGAGCTGGGGGTACAGTGCTTTATGCCTATAGTCTCAGTTATTTGGGAAGTCGGGGCAGGAGGATTGCTTTTGCTCAGGATTCAAAGCTAGGCTAGGCAACATAGTGAGACCCTGTTTCTTTAAAAAAAAAATATATATATATATATGGAGAAAAAATATTTTTAAAAATTTCCTTCTGAACATTTTAATGTAAATATACCCAGACTTCTTCTCGCTTCTCTTCTCTTCTCTTTTTCTACCTTTTCAAAGTTGTCATAAAAATTATTGAATATTGGGGTTGGTGATTTAGCTCAGTGGCAGAGCGTTTGCCTAGCATATGCAAGGCCCCGAGTTCGGTCCTCAGACCTGAAAAAAAATTATTGAATATTGATCATACATTCTTGTAATCTGAGTTGTTTTACACTTAACTATATTATTGTTTCTTTTCATATAGAAAATATAATAAATATATTTCCATGTTATTTTTAATGGTTGCAAAGTATTCAATGACCTGCATCAGAATTACTTAACCTATTCAAAACTGAAGTTGACTCCAATATTTGCTATTAAAATAATGCTTGGTTAAACAACTTATAGTGAAATATTTGTACTTAATCTTAAAATGTTCTTAACTATAAAAATGGAATTGTTGATATAAAAATATATACAGTCATAATCTTTTTGAAACATATTGTTAATATATCCTACTGGGGCACATAAGCTTGCCATTTTCTCCTCACCCTCTTCAAAACTAGGCATTAGAGCCAGGCATAGTGACATGCACCTGTAGAGTCAGCTACTTGAGAGACTGAGGCAGGAGGATCACTTGAACTCAGGAGTTTGATACCAACCTGGGTTAAATAAGAAGATACTGTCTTTTTAAAAATGCTACATAATGCTAGTCTTTTCCATTTTGCTAATTTGATAAATGACAGGTGAAAGTGGGATCTTTTTAAATGAAGTACTTTGTATATCGGTGGTGTTAGGCAAATGTTTATTGACCACTGGCATTTTGGAATTTGTTGTAAATTTTTTTTAATCTTGTTCCTACTCCTTATAGATGTGTTCATCTTCTGTTCTTATTAATGTGTCAAGATTTGACATAAGCAGGGCACTGATTTGCAAACCTGTAATCCCAGCTACTTGGGAGACTGAGACAGGAAGATCTCAAGTTCAAGGCACCCTCAGGAATTTAGTGAGACCCTGACTCAAAATAGAAAATTTTAAAAGTCTATAGGTATATCTCAGTATCAGTTTTATTTAGTTTTTCATGTGGCTTTCGTTGCTCAGACACTTCGTTATGTACATGGTACTGGGGTTCAAACCCGGGTCCTCGTGCATGGCAGGAAAGCACCATAATTGCTGAGCCACCACTTCAGCCCCAGTTTTCCCTCTTTATAACATGCCATTCAGATGTTATAAATTTTTAATTGTGAATTCTGGCAATTTTTTTATGATTTGTATCACCCATTCCTCTGAAAATATATTTCTTGTATTTCTTGCGGTTCTTCTATTACATTAGCTACTGTGCCAAACACTGAGAATAAACAGTAAACAATGATATTAGCTTCTATTGAGAACTTACACTATGTTCCATAATATTTACACTCATTTACATGAATTTACAGTAACTTAGGCCACAGAGCCAATAGGTAAGGGAGCTAAGGTACAAATCTGCTGGTCTGACCCTAGAGCAACACCTTTAATTACTATTCTGTGCCATACTATACACAGCAGACAGACAACATTATGTGACTCATGCACTCAAGGAGCTTATATTAAATAAATTATTGTAAATATTATGAATAGTGCATAGCATAAAATGCTAAAGGAAGATATTACAGGAGCTCAATACTAATTTTTAGAGAACAAAGCAGTTGTGTGCTTAATCCTTTTCAACCTCACAACAGTAAACTGTCACTTAAAATTTTAAGGAGATTTAAGGTTGTTTTTTTTTTTGCATTAGATCTTCAGTACAACTCTATTTTTAAATATGGCAGATGTTGAGATCTAACCTCATTTTTAGCCACAAAACAATTACCATTTCCCTTTCCCACCAATCATACCCTGGAAACCACTGTTCTTTCTGCTACCCTGATTCTGACTACTCAAGATAGCTCAGAAATGTGGAATCATCCACTATTTCACTTTTTGTGTCTGGCTTATTTCAGTCAGCATAATGTCATAAGGTTCATTAATATTGTACTATGTGACATGATTTCTTCTTTCTCGTGGATGAATGACATCCCATTGAATGCCTACCATATTTTCTTAATCCATTCATCTGTTGATGGACATATGGGATGTTTCTACCCTACCCATTTGCTACTGTGAATAATGTTGCAGTGAACAGGAGTGTGCAAATATCTCTTCAAAATCCTGCTTTTCATTCTTTTGATTGTATACCTGGAAGTATAACCTCCAAACTGTTTTCTCTTGTAGCTGCAACATGTTACATTCCCACCATCAATGAACAAGGGTTCCAGTTTCTTTACATCTTTGCTAACACTTGTTATTTTTCATATATTAATTATTCTAATGTGTGTGTGCTGGCATCTCATTTTGTTTTTGATTTGCATGTTTTTAATAATTATAGATGTAGAGTATCTTTTCATATGTTTTTGGTCATTTATATATTTCCTTCAAGTCTGTTACTACTGCTATAACCAAATACCTTACTCTAGGAAAATTATAAACAGCAAAAAATTATTTCTTATGATTCTTAAGTCTAGGAAGTCCAAGATCAAGGGACCAACACTTTGGTATCAAGTGAGCGTATTTGCCTAATGGATGGAAACTTCTCTGGGTTATCATATGGTACAAGGGGGAAAACAGCCTCCTTTAAATCCCTCTTAAGAAAGCCCTATTATCACTCATGGTTATCTATAAATCCCACCTATCGCATTGGATATAAAGTTCCAGTATATGATTTGTAAAAGAACATAAACCTTCAGATCACAGCAAAGGCCTTTGCACATTTTTTATTGGGGTGTCTAATTTTTGTTGTTGCTGTTGTGTTATAGGAGTTCTTCATATTGATCTCATAGAAGATAATATATGCAATTATTTTCTCCCATTCCAAGGACTGCCATTTCACGCTGTTGTTTGTTTCATTTGTTGCACAGAAGTTTTTGCACTCCCTTTTGTCTATATATTTGCTTATTGCCTGTGATTTTGGTGTCATATCCAAGAAATTATTGCCAAATTCAAAGTCATGAATGTTTCACTGACTTTATTCTTTTGCATGTAAATATTCCGTTTCCCACTGATTACAGAAGAAACTACCCATTCTCCATGGTCTAGATCTTGGTACTGGGTACCGTTGTGTTTTAGTCAGCTTCTTCCCTGCTGTGACCAAAAGACCTGACAAGAACAATTTTAGAGGGAGAAAAGTTTATTTAGGAGCTCACAGTTTCAAAGTTCTCAGTCCATAGATAACCAACTCAGTTGCTGGAGGGAGGAGGAGGAACATCATGGCAGAAGGATGTGGCAGAAGGAAGCAGCTGGGAACCATGGCACCAGGAAGCAGAGATTAAGCCTCCATTCACCATGTACAAAATATATACCCTCAAAGGCATGCCCCTAGTGACCCATCTCCTCCAGCCACACCCTATCTGCCTATAATTACCAGTTAATCCCTATCAGAAGATTAATGCACTGATTAGGTTAAGGCTCTCTCCTCATAACCCAATACTTTCACATATAGCCTTCTTACATTGTCTCACACTTTGGTGGGGGGAACCTAATATCTAAACCATAACACTTGTCAAAGCTAATTTGACCATATATGTGAAGGCTTATTTCTGGGATTTCCATTTCTTTGGTGTGTGTATGTATTTTTCCCTGTATCACAATGTTTTGGTTACTGCAGCTTTCTCATATGTTTTAAAGTAAGGATGTGTGAAGCCTGCAGATTTGTTTTTCTTTCTCAGTGTTGTTTTTGGTTATTTGGGGTTCTTCATGATTCCATATGAATTCTAGCATTTGTATTTTGGTGGGTATTGTTTTTTCTATTTCTAAAAAAAGAAAGAAAGAAATTCCATTAAAATTTTGATAGGGACTGCATTGAATCTATGGATACTTTGGGTAGTATGGACATGCTAATAATGTTGTCTTCCAGCCATACACACAGGATATTTTTCCATTGTTTTTGTCTCATTTATTTCAACGATATTTTGTACTTTTCATTGTTTAAACCTTTTACCTTCTTGATTGTATTTGTTTATAGTTTATTCTTTTTTTATGTTACTGAATAAATGGGATTATTTTCTAAATTTTCATTTCTGATTTTGCATTATTAGAGTATAAAACACAACTAATTTTTTTTAGTTTTAATTTGGTATCCTGCAATTGCTGAATTTATTAGTTCTAGTAATTTTTTATGAAAATGTTAGGGTTTTCTGCATATATGATCATGCCATCCATGAAAAAAGATAATTTTACTTTTTATTTTCCAATTTGTATGCCTTTTATTTATTTTTCTTGCCTAATTTCTCTAGTTAGAACTTCCAGTATCATGAAAATAGATGTGGACAGAATGGATAGCCTTGCTTGTTCCTGATCTTCAAGAGAAGTTTTCAGTTCTATACCATTCAGTAATTAATTGTGGACTTTTCATATAGGACTGTTATCATGCTGAGATAATTTGCTTCTATTCCTAGTTAGAGTTGAGTAATTTCATCATGAGTGCTTTTTCTGCCTCAGATAAGATGATCGTGTAATTTCTGTCCTTCATTCTTGATAATATGCTATATTACAATGAAATATTTTTTATATTGAACTCATACAAAATCATTTTGCATTCCTTCAAATTCCAGGGATAAATCCAGATTAGACATGGTATATAAATCCTTTTAGTGTGCTATTAGATTCAGTTTGCTAGTATTGTGTTGTAGATTTTTGCATATTCATCAGGGAAATTGTTATATGTCTTTTCAGAGTATCTGCTGCTCTGGTGTGAGGGTAACACTTGCCTCATAAAAATGAGTCTAGAAGCATTCCCTCATCTGATTTTTTCAAAGAATTTGAAGAGAATATAGTATTAATTCTTCTCTATGTATTTAGTAGAATTCTGAAGTTGAAGACATCTTATGTTGGGATTTTCTATGTTGGGAAATCATTTTGCTCCTGATTCAATGACTACTTAAACATCCATTTTGGTTTTTAATGTCATGTTTTAGTCTTAGAAGTTTGTAGGAATTTGTTCATTTCTCCTAGCTTATTCAATATGTTGATGTGTAATTATTCATACTAGACTCATAATCCTTTTTATTTCTGTGGCATCCATTGTCTCAGAAGCATTTTAGAATAAAATGGGACCACCTATGACCTCCGCTTACACCCAGCATCCCAAAGCCTTGGAATCTGAGGAGCCAAGCCTCAAGTGAGATGAACCATGAGCGTTTTTCATTTCTGATTTATTTTATTGGCATCTTCTTTGTTTCTTAGGCAGTCAAAAGGTTTGTAAATTTTTTCAAACTTTTAAAGAACTCTTAGTTTTATTGTTTTTTTCCTTTTTTCTAGATTCTTATTTTGTTTATTTCTGCTTTACCCTTTTTTATTTCCCTCTTCCTGCAAACATTGGTTTAAATTTGCTCTTATTTTCCTAGTTCCTTGAGATAAAATATTAGGTTTTTGATTTGACATCTTTATTTTTATTTAATATCAGTGATTACCTCAATAATCTTCCTTCTTAGTACTGCTCTTACTGTATCCTATAAATAGTTTTGGTATGCTGTGTTTGTGGTTTGTTTGTTTGTTTTGGTGCAGTACTAGGGATTCCTCCCTAGTACATGCAAGGTAAACACTTTACCACTGAGCTACACCCATAGCCTTTTTTTTTCTTTTAAGTTTTTGTTTTGAGCCACTAACTTGTCCAGGCTGGCCTTGAACTTGTGATTCTCCAAAGTAGTTGGGATTACATTTTTATTTGTCTCAACATATGTTCTAATTTTTCTATGATTTTGATATTGTTTGATTTCCACACGTTTATTAGGTTTCTCACTTTCCTTATGCTCTGATTTTTTAGTTTCATTTCAACTTTGGTATTCTTTCAGTCTTTTTGAATGTATTGTCTTGTTTTGTGGCCTAATATGTCATCTATCCTAGAGGAGGTGTTGTGTGCACTTGAGAAAAATATATATTTTGCTGTTGTTGGGTGAAATACACTGTACACGTAAGTTCAGTCCAGATGTGGTAGTGTATCTTTGTAATCCCAGCAACATGGGAGCATCTGTCCTTTAATTGATCCTGTGTGCCTGTTCTAATAAGCATTTGTGTCACTGCAACCAAAATCCCTGATGAGAACAAACTAAAGGAGGGAATATTCATTTGGGGCTCATGGTTTCAGAGGTCTCAGTTCATAGACAGCAGACTCCATGGCTCTGGGCCCAATCTGAGGCAGCACATCAGAGGGGAAGGGTCCAGCAGAGGAAAGCTGCTCAGCTCATGATGGCATCAGGAAGCAGGGAGAGAAGAAGGTGCCACAGGGAATATGTACCCTTTGAGGGCACACTCCCAATGACCTGCCTCCTCCAGCCGTGCCCCACTTGCCGATAGTTACCACCCAGTCCATTCAAACTAGCATGGACTGTTTAGGTTACAGCTCTAACAATTCAGTCATTTTATCTCTGAATATTATTGCAGAAAAACAAGAGCTTTAGAGAGACACCTCATGTCCAAACCATAACAGTGTAGTTTAGTTGTTCCGTCTATTTTTGAAAGTGGGCATTTGAAGTTTGTTATTTTTCCGGCATGGCTAGTTCTTCCTTTATTTCTGTCAAAGTTAGCTTCATATATTTGGGTACTTTGCTTCTAGGTGCATATATGTTTATAATAGTTATGTTCTCCTGATGTATTGGCCCTTTTTATCATTATATAATGTCCTCATCTTTCGTGACAGCATTTGACTTAGGTTTATGTTGTTTGTTATGAGTATGGACACCACTCTTCTTTCTTGGTTGCCATTTATTTGGAATATCTTTTCCATCCTTTCACTTTAAGATTACAGGGATCCTTAGATCTAAAGGAGTTTGTTTAGGAAGAACTGTCTTGTGGATTGAGCTTTGTTAACTCACCTCTTAGAGCTAGGTGTAGTTCTAAACTTAAGTTACTGGAATGGTGAAGAGGAGAAGAGAAGGGTGAGGGGAAGTGTTCTTTGCTAGCATTTCCATATCTGGAAGACAATTTTAGATTATAATCATAGATTTATATGTGAGTTTGGGGAAAAGTACTTGTGTTTATTTTGCACAGAATCCATACTTTATTTCACAATATCTAAGCTTCCTATAGTCCTGAAATGACAGTGTATTATTAAAAGTAGAACTAGCAAATTAGTCAACTTTTAAGTATATGTATGCATTTTCTGGCTGTACTATAGGAATACTTTAATTTACTGGGAACAGTGGAAATCTGATAGTGAACCCTCTTACAAACATGCTTGGTGTATTATTCTGTTGCTTTGTCATATTTTATCTTTATTTTTAAAGAAAGAGGGACAGTAAGAGAGAGAAAAAGAATCAGTTTTCTTTAGTTTTTTCATTTGGCTTTCATTGCTCCAACATTTCATTCTGTACATGGTTCAAACCCACATTTGTTGGTATTTAAAATCTAGTCAATTGATGTCTTCTGATTGTGAAATTAACTCATTAGTATCTAAAGGAAATAACAGTAGAGAAGAACTTGCCTTTGCCATTTTATAAATTATTTTCTCTCTCTTGTACCTATTTCATCCCTCTTTTCCTTTCTTGCTGCCTCACTTTGTTTCATAGTTTTATTGTTGTTTGTCTTTTGTTTTTGTAATGACATTTTGATTCTATTCTCACTTCCATTTGTATATGTTCCATAGGTCTTTTATTTGTGATTACAATAGAATTACAGAAAACATCTTAGAGTAATAACAATCTGTTTTAAACTGATAATAATGTAACTTCAATCATATATAAAAGTCTGCTCTTCTTTACATTTCTTTATCTGATTTTATGTTATTGATTTAACTTATTACATCTTTTTACATTGTATGGTCATTCACATAGTTTAAAAAATTACTTTTTCTTTTTATCTTTTAAATTCCATATCTGAATTAAAAGGACTTTCCACTATGACAGTACTGCAGGATTCTATATTTGTCTATATATTTATCTTTAGTATAAAAGTTTATATTTTGTATGCTTGGGTATTGTTGTCTAATATTCTTTCATTTTCACTCAAAGGATTCTCTTAACATTTCCTGTAAGGTAGCTCTAATAGTGATGAACTTTCTATTTTATTTATCTGGGGAAGTCTTTATTTCTTCATCATTTTTGACAGACAGTTTTGCTTAATATACTATTCTTAGTTGGCAGATTTAAAAAAAAAAAAGACAGAGAGAATCAATTTTATTCACTTTTCCAACACTTTGTGCCATGTATGTTGTGCTGGGGTTCAAACCCGGGTCCTTGTGCATTCCAGGCAAGTGTTCCAACTGCCAAGCGATTGCTCCAGCCCTTGTTGGCAGTCTTTTACCCTTCAGCTCTTTGAATTTATTTTCTCACCCACTTCTGACCTACAGAGCTTCTGTAGAGAATTCTGATAATATCTTATAGAATATTCCTTATATGTGACAAGTTACTTTTTTCTTCCTGCTTTCAAATTTCTTTGTCTTTGACAGCTTGATTATAATGCCTCATTTTAGGTCTCTGAGTCTATCCCACTTGAAGTTCTTTGAGTTTCTTAAATGAGTATGACTATTTCCTTCCTCAAATTTGATAAGCTTAGGGCTGTTATTCCTTTAACTGACTCTGCCCCTTTCTCTCTCCCCCTTCTGAAACATCCACAATGTGTACTCTGACCTGCTTAATATCATTCTGTAAGTCCTTTATGCTCTCTTTGCTGTTCTCCATTTATTTTTCTTTTTGCTCTTCTGACTCAGTAATTTCAAATGAACTATCTTCCATTTCACTGAATCTTCTTTTGCTTATATAGTTGTTTTTTATAGTGTTTTTTATAGTTTCTATCTCTTTGGTGATATTCTCATTTTGTTCATGCATAATTTCCTGATTTTATTAATTGGCAATTCATGTTCTCATAGAGGATCTTAAGACAGTTATTATGAATTTTTTGTCAGGTAATTCACAGATCTCCATTTCTTTAAGATCAATTTTTGGAGATTTGGTTTGCTCCTTTGGTTCATTTAATGTTTCTGTGTATTTCCTGTTACATTTTTGCAGGGATTTAGCATTTGAAAAGACTGCCAGAATTCCCAGTCTTTATTGACTGACTTCATACAAAACACCTTCACCAATTAGCCTTGTTTTTAACTTTTCTGGAATTCATCTTCTCTTGATTTGTGCATGTAATATTCCAATTAGAGAGGTTTTCCAGTTTCTTTTTCTGGAGCTTTTGCTTCCTTTATTGTCTGTGTGGTACTGCAGGTTCTCTGGTTCTAGATTATGGCTCTGACCTTTGCTTTATTCTCAGCAGCATTAGGGTATCCGACACATGCTAGTTGGGACCTAGGTAAAACAGATAGGTACCTCAGGCAACCTGCTAAAGTTCCATTCTTCTCTTTCCCTCTCAGGAGAGAAGCTGAAATTTCGGTATCTTCTCCCAATTGTGCCAACCTGTGCTAGTTTGGGGAAGGACCTCCATGGGTATAACGCAGTAGCTGTCCTTACTTGTTTCCATGCCACTGTTCTTGACATTGTGCTTGCCTAAGTTATTGCCACTTCCTGATTTTCTTAAAGGATTCCATAAAGGATTTTGGACCATATATTTTTGTTCAGTCATTGTCTCTGGGGGATCAATGTTTGAGACTTCCCCTTCCACCATCTTGCTGGTATTACTCTGTTTCTATTATTTTTAATGGAGAAAAAACATTTCTAAAATGAATACCTATATACTTTGGCTAGTTCAATACCCAAAGGAAGACTGAAAATTTTTTGTAACTGAGGATCAGGAGTTTTTGTTTTATTATTTTTTACTTGCTACTAAAAACTACAAATGTGGATATATGAAATCCTAGTATATAAAATAAATAGGAAGCTCAATCCATCCTGGCTATTTCTAGGATTAACCCTGGACTAAAATTATTTTGTGTTGTTGTTGTTAAGTTGTTCTTTTTATGTTTAAGTGATTTGTGTATTTTACATGATAGCTTATTACATCAGAAAAGAATGATTAATGTAGCCCTTACCAGCCATTTGCTAAGTGCTACAGGTACTTCCTTGTCAGTCTCTTTCCATTCTTTACCTCATCTAGTCTTCTTGTAGGTTGGGTGGGTGAAGAGAACACATTGTAACTTATTACTTCTTTTTCCTGGCCCATTTATACAATGGAAGATTCTGAGATTTGTGTATTTATTAAATTATTTGAGAGTACACATTTAATTTCAAATAGACCTAAATATGTTTTCACATATGTCACTATTAAAGGTCCAATTTTGTGTGTGTGTTCTATAAAATATTACCTTTCTTCATGAACCACCTACCTTTGATTTTTCTGATGTGTAGTATGTGTGAAAATATTTCTCTGTGAAAAATTTCCCTTATTGTGTGCCCTTACAGGTGATATACTTGATAATATCCTATCATCTTTGCGGGACATACTTGTTGGCGTGCTGGTAGGAACTGTTTTGGGATCTTTTATTCGATATTTTCCAAGTGATGATCAGGTAATTAAAAAAGTTAATCTGTTGTGTAAAATTGTAGTGTGTTAGTTAGCTTTCCATCACTATTATGAACCTGAGATAATTAACTTAAAAAAGAAAAAGCTTATTTTAGCTCACAGCTTTGGGGATTCTAGTCCATGATCAACTGACCCCATGATTTTGGACATGTAACAAGGCAATATTTCATGGTTGGCACACATGGTAGAGCAAGACAATTTACATCATGATCCAGGGGGAAAAAGAAAGCTAGGAAGGGGCTAGAGCCTCCTAATTCCCTTTGTGAGCAAACTGCATAATGGCCTAAAGACCTCCCATATGGGCCTTTGAGAGACATTCAACATCCAAACCATATCATGAAGTATTAGACATTTCTTTCCACAGTGTGAACTTTGGGAAGAGCTATGAAAATACTAATTTCATATTTAACTCTCTTTCCCCAAAAGTAACCTCCATTGTCTCTACTCTGTGCTTAAAACTGAACACACTAGTGATTGATACAGGTTGATGGCCTTGATTGATGTCTCTGATAAATAAGGAATATCAGAAAAATGTACTTGACTAGAGTATCTCTCTTCATCCTCTTCCACCCCTTTCTCCAATTTCCCTATTGATGTTTGTCACTTTTTCCTAGTATTTTCCGCCAAATTTTCCTTTAAACATCTTGGGGGAAGTAAGGTTCCCACTTACTTTGCATATTTTCTGACTTTAATTTGCTCTTACTCTCCTTTTAAAGGCAACCCTGTTAAACATAAAACCCTTTCCTGCCCTAAGGGTGTGCCATGACTTTTATTTCTGTAACTCCCATCCTGGCTGACCTGCCTGCAACTGTTATTTGGACTAAAGTGATATTCAAAGTTATTTTTAAGAATTAGTTGGATATATGGAACTGAAGACTATGGTTTTCTACTATCTTTGCTTTCAGTTGAAGTATTATAACGATTTTACCAATATTAGTATCAGAGATGCATCAGAAGATGAAAGTTTAATTTTTGCAAATTTTGTTACTGGTTGTGTGCTGAAGTATTTGATGAGGAAGAAAATCAACATTTTGGACACTAATACAACATTTAGAAACTTGATAGAGAATGCCAAACTTATATATTTAATGTAAATCAAATTTTAAATATCTATTTCTAGGAAAAACTTTCATTGAAGAGGGCATTCCTTATTTTGAGTACGAGTATTTCTGCTGTCTTAGGCAGCCAATATATTGGTTTACATGGATCTGGAGGACTATGCACACTAGTGTCATCTTTCATTGCAGGGACAAAATGGTCAAAAGACAAGGTGAATATTTTAATGCATCATTTTTTAAAGATAAAATAACTGATTTTTATATCTGTAATGGATATTTTAAAAATTCCCTCATTCTAATTGAAACATGTTGTTTCACTTC
Organism: Aplodontia rufa; assembly: GCA_004027875.1. Classification (NCBI taxonomy): domain Eukaryota; kingdom Metazoa; phylum Chordata; class Mammalia; order Rodentia; family Aplodontiidae; genus Aplodontia; species Aplodontia rufa. The sequence goes on along the minus strand of PVKS010002859.1, from coordinate 10,044 downwards.
CTCAAGGAAGAATGAGAATCAATCAAGAAAATAATATATTAGGAAAAATGCCTGGAAATATAGTAAAATGCAATCAGAATTTGAGTATGTAGTATCAGACTTCCCTTTTCCCAAGTTTTATGTAATGTAATTATATAACTTTTATTAACTTATTTTCTTCATTAATTATTTATTTGTACAATTAATCAATGAAAATATTTTTTAAAGAGAGAGGGCAAGGGAGAAATAGAAGGAATCAATTTTATTTAGTTTTTCATCTGGTTTCCGTTGCTCTGACACTTAGTTATGTATGTGGTGCTGGGGTTTGAACCTGGGTCCTCGCTCTGCCAGGCAAGCATGATACCACTGATCCACCGCTCCAGTCCCTGTGAAAGCATTCCTAAAAGATTAAAACAAATGGAATACATTGCAAAAGATTCCTTATCACCCACCACTCCAAAGTATCCAACTCCCTTCCCAAAATTAATCATTTGTTCTAACCAAACCTTTATTTATATTCATTTAGATCTTTTCCATTTTTTGATACAAATGATGCTGCTATGAACAGTCTTGTTTATGTGTCTTATTGCATATATACAAATACTTTCTGTAGGATAAAATTTCTGGAAATGGAATGTCGAGGTTAAGAAAAGTTCTTGTTTTTATTTTGCTGGGTACTGCCAAATTACACTCCTGCTAACAGAATACCTCACTTATTTCTGTTTTTTAATGGTTTTGATGACTGAAACCCAATATGATATTATTATTCTTTATTTACATTTCTCTGATTGGGGTGGATTAAGCTTCTCTTCCTATATTCTTCATTAATTACCTTTTGAATTCTTTGGCCATTCCTATTGGATTATTTGCCTTTTTTTCTAATTTATAATTTCTCTATATGTTAGAGCTTTCCATGTATATATATATATATATATGCATACATATATATATATATATATATATCCATATAGCTCTAACATATAGAGCTGACCCATATACATATCGTATAATTTTTGCTTATCTTCAACTTTCTTGTGTTTTATGTGAAAGTAAAATTTTCTGTACACACACCTACCAGTTTTTTCTTTTTGATTTTGATTCTACATCTTGTTTAAGGATTTCTTCACCCAAGATTATAAGATTATAAGCATCATAAAGATATACTATATTCTATATTGTCATCTGGTTGTTTGGTAGTTATTGTTTATTTTGCTATAGAGTTTAGTTTTTTAATCCATCTGGAATTTATCATTGTGAATGCTGTGAAGTAAGAACTTAGGAACACCTATGTGTGTGTGTGCTCACACAGAGGATACATAGACACATATATGTTTGCATATAATAGATATGTGTGCATATGAATATATATAATAGATAGTTGATTATCACTGAATTATTTGTTTATTAACACATTAATTGTTCAGTTTTTTGGTTTGTTGTGTTTTGGTACTTGGAATTGAACCCAGGTATGTTTTAACACTGCCACATCCCCAGTCGTTTTTATTTTTTTTTGAGACAGTCTGGCCTCAAACTTGCAATCCTCCTGCCTCAGCCTCCAGAGTAACTGGGATTACAGGCATGCACCACTATGCCCAGCAATTATTCAGTTTTGCTAAATGAATGTCTTAACATAAGTTAAATTCTAGATTCTATTCTGCCTCTCTATCCCATCCTAATGCCAATACCACTGTAGTTTAAATCACTGCATTTTTATGTCTCAAAATCGAATATAGTAATTACCCACACTAAACTTCTTCTTAATGTATTTCTTGGCTATTCCTGCCTATTATTCTTTCTTAAATTAATTTTAGAATCAGAGTGAGAAGTTCCCTACCCAAAATGTAGATTAGTAGTCCAATATAATCATGATTATAAAACTAGTTAATAATGAATGAAATACAATAAAAAATGAAAACTATTACCATTCCTTTGTATATGATAAAAGAAATAAAAATGAAAGGTTTTAACTTAACACCAAAAAAAAAAATAACTCAGTGGACAAAAGAGAAAAACAGAAAGTTCTCAAAAGAAGAAACACAAAAAGTCAATACATATATGAAAAAATCTTCAACATCTCTAGCAATCAGGGAAATGCAAATCAAAACTACCTTAAGATTTCATCTCACTCACTCTAGTCAGAATGGCAATGATCAAGAATGTGAACAACAATAAATGCTGGAGAGGTTGTGGGGAGAAAGAAACACTTGTACGTTGTTGGTGGGACCCCCTCAAAAAACTAGGGATAGAACCACCATATGAGCCAGCTATCCCACTCCTGGGTATTTTCCCAAAACACCTAAAATTGGCATACAGTAGAGACACAGCCACATCAATGTTTATAGCAGCATACTTCACAGTAGCTAAATTGCAAATCAACCTAGGTGCCCATCATTAGATTGAGAAATTGTGATGTATACATATCACACAATTATGGAGTTCTACTCAGCTATTAGATAGAATGAAATTATGGCATTTGCCAGTAAATTGATGGAAATGGAGAATATCATGCTAAGTGAAACTATCCAAACTCAAAAACTCAAAGGTTGAATGTTCTCTCTTATTTGTGGAAGCTAGAGTAAAGGAAAGGGGGGGAGAGAAGAAGGAGGATAAGATTACATAAAGAATCAATCAATACAAATTAGTAGATGAGCTAAAAAAAAAAGAGAGAGAGAAAGAGAAGGGGAAAAGGAAGGAAGGATGGGAGGGAAAAGGGATAAAAAAATAAAAATATATTATGCACCTCTAAGATACTAAATAGTTCCCACTCAAATAATAAAAGTGAGAAAACTAAAAAGAAAAAAGTCAAAGGGAGATCAGTAGAATAAAGGGTCTGAAGGTGGAAAGAGTTGAGGGAGGGAGTAAGTATTGGGTAGGTAGGGATATTGGCCAAATTACATTGTCATATTGTGTGCATGTAGGAAATACATGAATATGTAACAACAAATTCCATCATTAGGTACAACTATTTCATCAGTAAAAAATGTAGAAAAAAGTTAAAATGAAGGAAAAAATGAATAGGTTTTAAAGATTAAATGTAATTATTAGGATAATATACTATAAAGAAGAAATAATATTGTTTTTAATTGTTCATACTTTTATCTTTATTTTTATAAATGATAACTCCAAAGCTCAATCCTAAGGGGAATTTGTTATGAAGATAGTTTGTGTCCTAAGCAAGGGACATCAAAATTCTTATATATCTTCTGTATAGAATGCCAAGCCCAGACTGAGACTAAAATTTCTTCTTCCAAAATCCTAGAAAAGAGCCAGTATGCTCTTATGCCAATTGGGGCCTTTCTTGTGATCTTTTAATTGGGAATTACCACTGGGAGAGAATCCTTCCCAGAAATGGGAGGTAGGCAACGAAAAAAAGAATCTAATACATGTTTTGGTTTGGTTGGTTTTAAGGAAAAATAATTGTGACATGATCAACATGAGTCCTTTGGAAGAAGGTCTAACAGATTAACAGAAAATTTTTTTCCCAGTAGCCTGTATCATTTCAAGATTCCCTGTCAGGGGTTTGAGTTTCAGGTTCATTATTAGTGGAGGTTCTCTCAGCTTCCTTCAGAGCTCAGATGTTTGTATGAGCTAATTATATTTCCATCAGGCATAATATGATTCTCTGTTCAGTTACATTATAATCAAAAGCTAGAACTCTCACTGCATGTTTCTGGAAATCCATAGATCTCTTTTTTTTTCCTGTTGCCTAATGACCAAATAATATTGTTTAGTTTACATTTCTTAAGGTTTCTTTAAACTCTACCTAAATACTTGCACAAAAATTAACCTACTCAATTTTTATTAAGTCTTAACATTTCTCCTAAAAAATCATGTTTATTAAATGTTAAGAGTAACTTTAAATTTCTGAAATGCAATTATCTTTACATACAACAACTATAAATATATTTCTATTTTCCACAGATTAGAGTCCAAAAAATTATTGCACATGCCTGGAATATTTTTCAACCTCTTCTTTTTGGTTTAGTTGGATCAGAAGTAACTGTCACAGCTCTTGGATCAAATATTATTGGTAAGAATAATTAGAGTACAAAATATATAATATTTTAAAATTTTTATGAGGAGGAGGAAGATGGTGAGCTGAAGGGAGGCAGCTTTTCCTGTGGCTCCAAGTCTGGATGGGCAAATCCCAGTTTATCTTCAGTTTTTTGAGGTGTGTTCTGGGAAATATATCTATGAACTTCTAGTGCTGCTTTGTGAAGCTTTTTTGAGGAGCTCAGTCCTGGGAGTTTTGCATAGAGAAAAAAAGGATTTTTGTCTGTCCTGCTAGGGATGCAGCAGTTTGGCTTTGTTTACATTCCGCTGGCGACTTGGTGGAGTCGCCAGCGGCCAATAGAACATGGAGAGAAAAATGGATTTTGTCCAACCCACCAGGAGCAAAGCAGGTCAGCTTTGTTTACCTTCTGCCAGTACATGGCAGGTGGGCAGCCGGCAGCAAGTGGGCCAGCGAGCAGTGGTGGAACTCAACAGAGCGAGGAGAAAAAAAAGGGATTTTATCCATCCTTCTAGGGAAGCAGAAATTCAGCTTTGTTTACATTCTGCCAGCAGGCAGGCTGTGAGTCACCAAGGCTGTGAGTGGCTGCAGCGGGCAGGGCTGTAAGCTGTGCTGGGAATTGGCCTGCTGAGGTGCCCAGCAGAACAGGCTGCTCAGCGGGAAAGCCAGCTGCCATTCTAAGCCCCAGGAGACAGCTCTCTCTGGCTTTTTAGAGCATCCTATGAAAACTGCATCAGAAAATGACTACTGGATTCAATCTGATCCAGGAAGAGAAGGCCTTTGCCAGGCCCAGGCTCCACCTTGCTTAGAAAGACTTCAGTTTGTGGAATAAAGGGGAGCAATTCCCTGACCTGTCCACTCCCCCCACCCAAAAGATCACGTGACAAGTTAAAGGCTCTGAGTCTTCTGCCACAAGAGACAGTGTATTCATCTCCCAGCAGAGGGAGTATAGAAATCATCCACACTACCTGCTCATGAAGTCTTCTGGCTTCAGCTCCCCTGGGAGGCTGGCAAACTTCAGGGCTTACCAGAGCAAGTCCTCTTCAGTGGAAGTCCCTCCTAGAAATCCCAGGAGTCTGAGGACACCCCAGTCCTCTTTGTGAGATAACATAACCACAGACTGAGAGACATTCATATCAAAACCCAGAAGGACAGTGAACATCTCCTGCCAAAGGTCCCAGAGATGCCCTTACTGTCTATAGTTCCAAGTTCTAAGAATTTTCTACTTTTAATCTGATTTTGCATACATATATACATTTTTATTCTTCCTTGCCTTCTCTTTATCTCCTGCTCTCAATGTGTATTAGTACAATAGCTGGAACAGTTTATTGGTTCATGGACATATAAAAATATTAGCTATTTTTGCTTTTTTTCCTTTTATTTTCTGGATTTTTTTCGCTCTCCTTTTTTATTTTTTATTTTTATTCTCTTTTTTCTGTTCCTGTTTGTTTTAGTTTTTGTCTTTGTGATTTTGTTCATGTCCTTTTCCTCCCTCCTGAAAAGAGGGATTCTGGTCAGCATAGTTAGTATCGGAAGCATACTGTGCTTGACCTCCTTATTTTACCTATGCGTGCCTCTACCCTTATGGGATCTCCCAAATCTTATTAATATCCTTTTTACCCCTCCTATATTTTGCCTTTGCTATCCCTGCTTCCCCTAGGGTCCGTTTTTTCTTTCCCTTTTTCTTTTTTCCTTTTTTCTTTAATTTATTCTTTTCTTTTTTCTCTTCCTTTCTTGTTCTTTCTCTCTTCAGCAGATCCTATATCTCCTTCAATTTCTCACTGTCCACAATTGGTCAATGTAGCAAACTAGCTCATAATGTCCTTGGGTTGAAACAAACCATGCCTCAAAATAACCTCTTCTCCCCTGTAGTCTCTCAATTCCTAAACTACATGCTGTTCTCTCTCTTCCTCACTCAAAGCTATTAACCTACTCACATCCCATTTTTATCTTTTCCTTATTCCTAATTGAATTGCTGAATACATGCTAACACCTTCTAGTTCTTTTTTCTAACTCAGGAGCTCCACACTACCTCCCTATCCACTTTCTTGGATTTCTAGATGGTACTTCCCCCCATCTACTGAGGCCCTGCTAACTGAAGTGAAGGTCATTCTTCAAAACGGGTATTTGCTGGTTATCTTAACATATTGTGAGAGCTCTCATGGAAGAAAACTGCTCCTAAAGGTGCTAATCACAATTATAATTGTTTTAGTTGAAATTGTTCAGTATATGCACCTATAGGCTCACATTTCTTCATTGACTGGACTGGAAGCCATTGAGCTATGCTTCCCAAGTAGCACCCCAGCCCAACGAAGCACAGGCATAAGAAGTTCCAATAACCCTTACAACAGTAACTAACATAGTCGGTCTTCTAGCCACATCCCCTGTATCTGAAAATGAGGAAAAGGGTAATTACTCCCATCCCCACCCTCACAGCTCCCCATCCAAGGACTCCATGGCAGGGGTCCTAGATGAAAACCAAGAAAAATATAGCAACATTATGATCAATAACTCAATCAAGGAGTTGAAAGAAGAAATGAGATCAGAGAGCAGTTTCAGGTGATAAGATACAACTTTCATAAGGAAATAAGGGACCAATTCCATGAAATGAAAGATCATATTTATAAAGAGTTAAACATCCTGAAAAGAGATGTAGCTATCAGAATTGAAAAATACTGTCAACCAAATCAAATCCTCACTAGAAAATACTAACACCAGAGTAAACTCAACAGAAAATAGAACCTCAGTTCTCGAAGAACAAACATCAGGTGATGAAGACAGGTTGAACAATGTTGAGTTCAAAGAGGACGGACAAGAAAAGAAACTTATCATGCATGACCAGAACTTCCAAGTAATATTTGATGAGATGAGAAGAAACAACCTGAGAGTATTTGGACTGGAAGAAGACATCAAACAACAGGAAGCATTAAGAACATATTAAATGAAATAATCAAGGAAAACTTTTCTCATATCAGGATTGATCCAGATTACCAAATCCAAGATGCCTATAGAACACCAAACAGACCTAACCAAATGAGAAATTCACGAAGACATACATATAAAATGATTAACAGAGAAACTAAAGAAAGAATTCTAAAAGCAGCTAAGGAGAAGCCCCAAGTCACGTTCAGAGGTAGACCAATCAGAATCACTATGGATTTTTCAGATCAGACAATGAAGGCCAGAAGAGCTTGGAATAATATTTTTCAAGCCTTGAAAGAGAACAATTTTCAACCAAACAGCCAAAAATAATATACCCTGCAAATCTCAGCTTCAAATGTAACAGAGAAATTAAATACTTCAATGATAAATTCAAGCTAGCAAGATACATGAGCATAAACCCTGCATTACAGAATATTCTCATAGACATTCTTCATTCAGAAGAACATGCTAATAATTCTCTTAACTCCTAAACAAGAGAGTGTCTACAACCACCATACACTCCAATAGAAACCCAAGATGGCACAAAACACAGCAACAATCACAAAGTCTGGGACTCAGATTCCCATATCTACTCTAACTCTGAATGTGAATGGTCTCAATTCCCCAATTAAAAGACACAGATTGGCTTACTGAATCAAAAAACAAAATCCAACAATATGGTGTTTACAAGAGACACACCTCACACTCCAAAATAGACACAGACTGAAGGTGAAAGGTTGGCAAAATGTCTAGCAGGCCTGTGGCCCAAAAGAGCAAGCTGGTGTGGCTATCCTAATATCTGGTAAAGTTAACTTTGATCCAAAACTACTTGGAAATGACAAAGATGGACATTACATCATACTAAAAGGAACAATTCACCAAGAAGACATAACGATAAATAACTTTTATGCCCCCAATCACAATACCCCCAAATACATGGAAAAAACAACAAAGGACATTAAACCTCTCATTGATCTCAACAGAATAAAACTGGAAAACTTCAACACACCATTATCAACATTGGACAGATCATTGAAACAAAAAATCAACATATATCTCCAATCTGAACATCTCTATTAATCAATTGGGCTTAACAGACATCTACAGAATATTACATCCTAAATTGGCTGAATTTACATTCTTCTCAGCTGCTCACGGATCCTTCTCAAAAATAGACCACCTACCTAGTCCACAGAGATTACCTGAACAAATTCAAGAAAGTGGATTTAGTCCCATGTATCCTGTCAGATCACAATGCCGTGGTCTTAGCAATCAACAAAATAAAAAACAACAGAAGCTACCCTAATGCTTGGAAATTGAATAATACCCTTTTAAATGAAGAATGGATAAAACACCAAATGACATCAGAAATTAAGAAATTCTTGGAAATGAATGAGAATTGTGAAACAACATATCGAAACATCTGGGATAGTATGAAAGCATACCTAAGAGATAAATTTATAGGACTGAGTGTATACATCAAAACTCTGGAAAGAGCCCAAATAAATAGTCTTATGCTCCAACTAAAAACTCCTGCAAATAGAGGAATATTCCAATCCAAAAGCTAACAGAAGACAGGAAATAACTAAAATCAGAGCTGAAATCAATGAAATTGAGAACAAAAAAAAATGCAAAGTATCAGTAAAACAAAGAGTTGGTTCTTTGAAAAAGTAAGATCAACAGACCCCTTGTCAACCTCACCAAAAAGAAGACTGAAATGAAGCAAATCAATAAAATCAAAGACAAAAATGGAGACCTCACCACAGACTCAACCAAAATCCAGGAGATTATCAGATCTTATTTTGAAAATTTATAGTCTACCAAGTTTGATAATCTGGAAGATATGGACAGATACTTAGCCACCTATGACACCCCCAGATTAACACCGGAAGACATTGAAAATCTAAACTAACCTATCTCAGGTTCCAAAATCGAAGCAGCAATCAAAGGCCTTCCAAAAAAAGAAAAGTCCTGGACCTGATGAATTCACGGTTGAATTCTACCACATGTTTACAGAAGAATTAACACCGATCCTCTATAAGCTTTTTGATGAAATTGAAAGGATTGGAGAACTACCAAACACTTTTTATGAAGCAAATATAACACTGATACCAAAATCTAACAGAGACTCATCAAGAAAAGAAAACTATAGACCAATTTCCCTGATGAACATAGATGCAAAAATCCTTAATAAAATTCTAGCTAATCGGATCCAAAAGTGCATTAAAAAGATAATACATCATGATCAAGTGGGCATCATTCCTGGAAAACACGGCTGGTTCAACATTTGCAAATCAATAAATGTAATTCATCACTTAAACAGAATTAAAAATAAAAATCATATAATCATCTCAATTGATGCAGAAAAGGCCTTTGATAAAATTCAACACCCTTTTTTGCTCAAAAACCTGGAGAGGATAGGGATCAAGGGAAGATATTTTAACTATGTAAGATCCATTTATGACAGACCCATAGCCAACATTGTGTTCAATGGAGAAACACTGAAAGCATTTCTTCTTAATTCAGGAACAAGACAAGGCTGTCCTCTTTCACCACTCTTATTCAATATAGTCCTTGCCAGAGCTATCAGAAAAGAGAAGGAAATCAAAGGAATTCGAATAGGAAAAGAAGATGTCAAGTTGTCTCTATTTGCAGATGACATGATCTTCTAACTAGAAGACCCTATAAGCTCCACCAGAAGACTTCGGAAACTTATAAACAACTTAAGCAAAGTGGCTGGTTATAAGATTAGCACTCATAAATCATTAGCTGTCCTATACCTCAGCAACAAATCCACTGAAGAAGAAATCAGGAAATCTGTCCCATTCACAATCTCAAAATAATAAAACACTTGGGCATCAATTTAACAATGTATACTAAGGACCTCTACAATGAAAACTATCAAACATTAAAAAAAGAAATTGCAGAAGATCTCAGCAGATGGAAGAACATTCCATGTTCTTGGTTAGGCAGAATCAATATAATCAAAATGGCCATTCTACCCAAAGCCCTACACAGATGTAGTGCAATCCATATCAAGATACCAATGTCATTCTTCATGGATATAGAAAAAGCAATTCTCAAATTCGTATGGAATAACAGAAGACCCAGAATAGCCAAAACATTACTCA